>JAJJMC010020972.1:4679773-4732830 GCA_023531435.1 Papaver californicum | reverse complement strand
GGGCTATTGTGTTATATACTTATATTGCATAAATTTTGGTTTTGAAAAATTTAACCCTCCTAGCGGCGGGTCGGGTACGGGTGAGGCCAAACCCGACCCGACCCACCCGATGTGCAGCCCTATTCTCAACCGACTAAGAGTTCTTATCAATCCAAGATTTTCTGTGTGCAAGATTTAGTTATCTGGCTATATATAGCCTTGAGTTGCCGCACAGAAACAGGAAAACCACACAGAAAAAGGCAGAGAAGGAAGAATGGAAAGAAGTTGGGGGAACAACCTCATATATACCTTCACGGATAGAAAAGACACTGACGGAAGAGATACTTCGGAAATGCTAGAATAGACAGAGACAGCCGGGAACAGGGAGAAATCAAGGGTTTGTTTGTGTTTCTTTTATTAATTAATGTTTATGTCTTTTGAGAAAGTTATGTCTAGCTAAATCTCTTTGTTAGGGTGAAAGAATGAACTTGTAGTATTAATTTTCTTGTGTTTCAAAACTAGGGTTTTCAACTACTAAAGCTTAATGTTAATGTTTTGTCTCTCTTTCGATGTTTTATCTTTCTCGATGATTTTTCATGTTTTATACCATGTATAGTTCATTGTTTGATTAGTAGAAGAACTCGTTGATCCTTTCGCGATAATCGTTTTATGAATACTCTTTGACTATTTATGTCACGTATACTTAGTACTTCGAAATTCTACCTTAGGTTGAGAACAAACAATTCTTTTTGAAAATTCTTTTCTTCGATTCTTAAACGAAATATCTTCCGTGTATTAGTAGCTATCTTTGTTATTTTGCACGAGTAAAATCGGTACCCTTTGTGATTAACGCAAGTGAACCCTAATCTACAACGGATTCCTGAAACCTTAACGTTTTTTAATTATTGATTTCAATCTTTATTAAATAGTTTTAACTCATTCGTGTTAGTTTAATTTCTTAGTTTAAAAATCAGAAAATACCTTTTGAAACATCTTTGACCTGAAAATTACTTGAATTAATTAGTATAAATAATACACACTCCTCGTGGGAACGAACCATATTTGCTATTGTCTACATCTTTCAACATTGTGCGCTTGCGGTAAAACAAAGTCGGCCAAACCTCCCCGCAACGATAAATTCTTGGGGGATGGTCCGTATCGTGGAAAACGTCCGAAAGAGGTACCTTTTTCTATCCATGAACACGCACACCAAGATATTGAACTAGAGGATTCTCCTTCTTCTTCTTCACATATTCCATTTGTGAATTCATACCATAATAATGAAGAAACTTAAGATGATGATGGAACCAATGGGGGTGGTGGTGGCGGTAGTGGTGGTGGTGGTGGTAATGATAATGAAGAGGAGGAGGAAGAGGATAAGGTGCAAGAGGGGGAAAAAGGAAAGGGAAAAGCCCCTAACGTGAGGCACATTCCCACCACCCACTTGATGTTGGGATGTCAACACAATGGAAAAGCTAGAGGGTTACCCTTAATGGAGGAAAAGTTTTATTTGGATATCCCGGCTCGTGGGATCGTACCATCTATGAAACCGTCGTAACAATCTCAACTTTGCTTGTTATTTGATTAGTTGTTATTAAATTGTTTCCGGTTGTTTTTTTCCCCTCCTATTTTGCCTCTATTTTGTAGGATCATAAGAATGTCGTACGTCTTTTCAGACGCTAGTCTTCCTATGTAAAAACTGGAGACTAGAACATCTATGTCTAAGGGTTAGAAGTTAATCAAAAATTCCATTTTGTATCCTACCGTACATAGCTCTGTGGTTGCGTATGACAATGTCATGGTATCTTGCTTTTGTGAGAGGTTTTATGGTGAAGTCGATACCTTCTGATTCCCGTTTGGCGAGATGACATTTACTTCTGATGATGCAGAAGAGATTTTAGGGCTCCATGTCGAAGAAAAATCCTCTAGAGACAAATTAAAGAAACAACTTCCATAGAGTAAAATTGATGAATTAGCCAAGGAGTTTGGATAGGATGAAGAGACGACGCGATCCAAATTGGTCATAAGAAAAAAGCACCGGAAAAGAGAGTTTTATCTTGTGGGATTGAGGGACACATATGCTGGGTCCCTAAAATGGTCTCCTCCATGATATTGAAGTTCATGCTGTGACGACCGCTTATAGGTTGTACGTGCTAGGGACTTGTGTGTTTCCTGACGGCGGAGGAAAAAGGGTAAACGCCACCTATCTCCATCTCTTGTATCATTTGGAAGAGGTGAGTAAGTACTCGTGGGTGACTACCGTTATTGCGTATGTGATTGGCATCTAACAAGTGCATATAGGGAACAAACTTCTCAAATCAATGGGAATACAAGTCTACTTTAGGTAATTGTAAAAATCAAATTTGTTTGTTGGATGCATTATCTTTTTTCCAATCTTTTATTTGGTGAATACTTGTTTTATTGTTTTGATGACTGTATAGGTGTGGATTTACGGACATTTTCTTTCTTTATTCAAAGACAACGAAAACGTCAAAGTGAACGAGGAATGGACCAATGCCCAGCCAAGAGGAACGAAATACAAGTTTATTGGGGGTCAAGAGAAATTACGTAAGTCCATGTAATTAGACATATAGAAAAATTTGGATAACATGACAGCCAAAGATGTAGTCTTTGATCCGTATATGGGAGATAAAGATGATAGAATGCAAGAGGTCTCTTTTTACAATGGCCCTGTGACACCCATAAAATTTCTCTAGGGCTTTAAACCCTAACCCAACCCAGTATGGGTGCTTATACTAAAATGGTTATCCCTTAGTAACATTATTAAACATGAATAGTAGATTCTAGGGATACTAGATATTTTAAGCATGTGCAACACGTATAAGACATGAGCATCCAGGGCATATTCGTCTTTTTCAGCCTTTTATAACTAGTCTGATTCATTTTTTATCATCCGTTTCACCATATTTGTTCTTCCCTCGAACAAAGAATTTCTGCTTTTGTTTTCCACTCAAAACGATCTCAAACAAATGAAGAATTTGTATCTTTAAATCCAAATTGGAGCTCAATCCATCATCCGTTTCCGACTGTATTTTTTTTCTACAAAGGTAGGGGTTCTTTCTTTTTGTTTTTATTTTCTGCTATTACAAACTGATTTCGTATAAATTGATCGGTTTTGATATCATATGTAGTTTATTTGATTTTGTTAGGACTTATCCTTAGACTAAGGCATTTAAATAGGTATTCAAGAGGCTCAGTACAAGTTTTTTTTCTTGTCGCCACAGGTTGTTTTTTTTAATTTCCACAAACAACGGTATTGGGGATTTATACATTTGTCTTAGTATCCAAGGTTTTTATTTTTACAGCTAAAAGAATTGTTTCAGTTCCATTCTCTTGCTTTGTCCTTTGTCGTCAATTAATTTTAGTTCATTTTCGTTATCATCTCATATAAACCTTGTCCTCTTTCATCTCAATTTCAATGGTTACTGGATTTACCTTCATTTAAATAAAAAACGTAACATATGGCTTCAACCATTTTTCATGTTATCCTCTTTGATTTTAACACCTGCCCTTTTACCCTTATATTTTTTGGTTTTCATTAAGGCTTTGCATATAAGTACAATGAAGTTCAATTGGTTAAAAGAAAAAATTGTATAAAAACCATCTTAATACTTCCTTGTACTTAGTCAATTTATCTCTTGTTTTCTTCCTTCATTATATATCATTTTCCATTAACCCAGGGCTTGTATTAGAAGTTTTAAATAACTTATCAAATGTTTGTGAAAATGACCCAGTAAGATTCGTATTTGAAACACCACCGTAGTAAAAAAAAATAGATTTGTTTCTTGGATTTCTGTATATGATTACCTTCCACCTCTTACAGCTCTAACTCCACACCATTGATTTGTTTTACGGCATCAAATTGATTTTTTTTATAACAATCCGTGTTTGCGCAACTTAGCATAATAAATGTCCTGCCTTATCATTTAACTCTTATGCACATTTCTGTTTATGCTTTATGTTCCTCTTTATGCTCAATTTAATCACTTGTGTGTGTACATTGGTAAAAAAATTTATAAGATCATGATTCATTTTATGCAGTCATTTGGATTTCTTTTGTTTGTGAAATGTGTGCAAGCTGGAATGTGTTTTGTGAGTGTTTCCTTCTTCTGAAAAAGCCTAAATAGGAAACTAGACGACTCTACTTTAGGAATGTCATTCCTTAATTGCCCCCCCACCTACGATGCCTACCCGGAAGACCGTTAGCTGTAACAATAGATGGTATCTGACTACCCTGACATCAATGCTGACCAAAAGAATAGTAGAGTACCTTAACTTGATTTATATCTATTATATCTTGTTATGAATTTCAATTACGGAAGGCTTTTCATTTTGTACATTATTTTTATTTAGCTGCTGCTCTTTTCCATTCACTTACGTTCCTCGCAGGTATTATATTTTTGCCGTTATAACTCCTACTGGGCGTTTTCTCACCCCGTTTTCTTTGTTTTCTCCTATAGAGTACGAGAGGTCCTTCCACCAGTAAGCCGAGCAGAGCTTACGACATGCTTTGGAAGCTTAGAAAGTTAGTATCATTTATAGTTTTTTGATGTGTATATCACATGGTATCTGGGGTAGCTAATTTCATGTTGCTTTGACCCATGTCTTTATCGTATTTTGCTGTGTATATAGAAATGCTAAGGTCTGATATTTTTGGTTGAGCATGAGACTGCATGTGGGGATTTCTTTGTTGTCATATGTAACTGAACTAGGAGCTCCATTTTGTATATATATATATAACTCTCTTTAAAATTCTATTTTATCAACTACTAAGTTTTTGGCAATTAATGTGGTTTACGTGATCTGTGTACTCAATCTTGTGTTAGTCAGTGATTTTTGTAACTGGAAGTATAGTGTATTAGATTAAGTTTTCAATTCTTAAAATAAATATGTAGATATCGTGTAAGCATTTGTTTTCATATAAAGTAAATTCTCTCAAACTAGTTTTATTAGATATATAGATTGAAGTAGTGTCCTGTTTTAACTCAAGTATAGAATCGTCGACGCGAGCCATATGTAATGAGATTATTTCATATTTGTGTTTTGTACTGATTAAGGAATTTTTTTATGAAAATTTCATTTGACATCGTCTTAGTCCTGTACTAGCATAGTTACCCATTTCATGATTGCTCTTTAACTTATTTATGCCTTTATGAACTCTGTATGTCAACCGTACGTATTACCTAATACTAATCTTTAAATTTGAATTTGAACTGTGTACTTGAGTTTGTAAGTGTAGCTAAGTATTGTATGTACTTGAACTGTTTTTGGACTATAACAAATGTGTAAGTGGTGTTCAAGAAATGGTTTTTGTTCGGAGATTGAGTGAATGGTTCCATTCAGTTTCAAAGTATGTTTTGGAATTTAATTTAGTATAAAAATAAATTAACTAAATAACTATACTCTTAGTAGCTTTATTTCTTAAGAGTTGTTCGATCTACGGGAATTGTATACTAAATTTCAAATTTTTTGAATACTATTTCTTGTTCCGTAAGCCTAAATAATATTTGTGGTTGTTTTATTTTTATATTTCTCTTTAATTTATTTAGCTTTCGAGTGACGCACTGGGGGTTTGGCCCTGTTGGATGGGTTGAAATCCAACTCATTTAAATGGAGAATTTACCGGTCCGTCACAATTGGTATCATAGCGTGTACCGGGACTGTGTTTATTTCTTTATTTGCTAAATAAATTTAATTTCTAAGGGTTTCTTAACATTTGTATACTTTGATAAAATTATTTGAAAGACTCTGATACGTCGCATTTGAGTCTTCATTTTTGATATAGAAGAAACATTATTTTTATTGTGCTACTGACTTGTTATTGGTTATCCACGTGTATTTGAGTCTTTACAACTGTTTGCTTCTGATTTTTATGCAACTCTAAAATATTCAAAACATAATGATGATTTATGTAAGGTATTTTTTGTGGAAACGTTTTATCTAGATCCACAATTGTTGTTTGAAGGAGTCATTTAATTTTATCTTTTGGTTTTGGGAATGGGGAAAAACTAATCAGAACCGTGATATACATGTCATTAGGTGTGTTAGTAATGTACATTACTAACCAATTGTGAATCTAACGTTATCTATTTTGAAGATTTTGAAGCGTTCGAAAGTTATAGCCTCAAGCTCCGTACGTAAGAAAAAGGATCTAAGACGGAAAACGCTGGAACAATTAATAGAGACGTTTACCAATACGGTTAAGGACCAGAAGGAGCCTGATACTGCTTCTGACTTGAAGGAATTCAAAGAGTGATAGGCGATAAAAGAAACTTTGGTGGGAATGAGGATCCTACTGAAGGAGAAATGGTTGATGGGAATTGAAAAATTGTTACAAATTACGAATGAGAAGAAGGTTCGACTTGCAACATTCTTGTTTGAGGGAGATGCCGAACATTGGTGGAGATCCATGAAGTGTGTGTATGATGTGGACAACATGTGCTGGGAACAGTTCGTAGAGCTATTTTTCAGTAAGTATTTCCCGCCAACAACTAAGGCACTAAAGTGTGCTGAATTTGCCACTTTGAAGCAAGGAAACATGACAGTTACTCATTTGGATAAGAAATTTTGTGAACTTGAACGTTATGGAACACATCTCATCCCAAACGACGAAATAAAGGCTCGCAAATTAGAAGAAGCATTGAAGCCAGCAATTCATGCAGAAGTTGTTCTGTTTCAACACCCAACTTATGCAAAGTCTTGGGAGACGCACTAGCAACTGAAGCTAACTGGATTAGAACAAAAAGAAAAAGGAGGAAAGTGAACCGAAAAAGAAGAACAAGAATGACTCATCCCCTCAACGGGAACATCCTCATTTTGATCCTTCCCGTTCTGGACATACCAACAATAAAGACAAGGGAAAGGGTTGCTTCCGATGTGGAGAAGATCACCTTATCAAAGATTGTCCCGTTCCAGCACCATCAAACCCGCAAAGCGTGAATCAACCCCAACAGCCGAATGGATAGAAACAAAATTTTTACGCCAGACAGCCGTATCAACCACATACCAGTGCGCCACCCTTCCATCCAAGACAACCAATTGTTCAAGGAAAGATTAATCATATTTCAGAGGTTAAGGCGGAAGAAGAAAACACCGTAATCGAGGGTAACTTCCTAATCCATAGTTCTCGCGTTTAGTTCTTATTTGATATGATCATATCTCTTAACTTAGCTGCAACATAGGTTTTAACTTGATTCCTTGGGATTTTTTTTATCGTCATCACAGATCTTGATGCACCTCTGATTTAACTATCTGGTAAATCGATTGACTCGATGGAGCCTTTATTCATGTCAGTGTTAAAAAATAAGTTTTTGTGTACTACAAATGAAATCTTATTCACGATTCTAGCCTTGTCACTACGCCATTGGTTTCATTATAAAAATATAATGTTTTTTATTTTTATTTTCATTATAAAAATACAAAGAAAATCATTTTTTTTCTTTCTGATTTTCTTTCCTAGTATTATTTCCTTTTTTACTTTGAGGTACTGACTAATGTGTGAATGTTTTCCACCTCTTAAAATTACCTGGTCATTTTGAGGGCGACCAAAAACCATTTCGGGGCGACTAATAAAACAAAATAAGGTCATTGTGAAGTAATATCAATACATCCCTTATCCATATATTTTCTATAATGGCTAATCTATCCTTGCTTAATTAGTATTAATGTTGATTAATTAGGTAATTAATTTGGAATTAGTTAGTGTTAGATGATAATTTTGAGTTATAGTTTTGGAATAGAAATAAGAGTTTTAAATTGATTTAGATGAGTTAGTTTTGAATAATCGGTAGGCTCGTGATTTTGATTCCTACCGATTGTGCAATCGGTAGTTTAATGGAGTACCATAACTACCGATTATAGGTGTCGCCCCAAATTAAATTTCTCAAAACTTCCAAAATTTATAACTCTTCATCTTTCACAATCGGTAGGAATTGAGAATTTATATCTACCGATTGTAGCCTGAATTGAATTCAACTTTAAAAATTTTAACTTTGTAATCGGTAATTTAAAGATTAATTTTATCTACCGATTATAATGGTTTTCTTGTCCAGGACTTTTCTTGCCATAATCGGTAGTCAGTGAACATAAATAACTACCGATTGTGGATAATCGGTAGCATGGGAAATAAATAACTACCGATTGTACGTAATCGGTAGTTTAGAAACATAGTTATCTACCGAATATGCCGATTTTACTTGACATCTAACTTCATAAAACTATTTCAACATCCGAAGAAAAACTTGCTCAAATAAACTTATTACATATTGTTCATTAAACTTGTTAAAAAAACCTAAAAACATCTGAAAAAAACAAAACAAAACACATCATAGAATTCTCTTGAAATTCTTCCACTCCTTGTTACTCTCGATTTGGTCTTAGTTTCAACCTGCTTCTTCTTCTTCTTCTCGTTCCCATTAGGATCAGCAACAACTTCATCATCCTGAACTGGACCTATGTACTCTCCAGCTTAATTGTAGTATGGGTTTATGCCTGAGAAGTCTTTCTCCCTGAAAAAGAGTCGAGGATCAAAATCCGGATCAGCCGCTATCCTTCGATTCATTTCTGCCTCAGATCCTTCATCCGAAGATGAAACATCAACCCAATTGAAGGGATTGTCAGGACCGTTCCACCAACAATCAAGATCCTTCATCATTTGTGAGAAATCCGAATCATCCAGCATCATTTGATATATTTCTACATCAGAAACTCATTTCGGCAAATTAAAAAGAGGACGAGAAAGCAATTCAGCCTTTCGAGCCGGAGAAAGACCTTCATCGGAATCATCTTCATCCATAACCCTAATGAACATACCCAAACATTGATTATTAACTAACTACACAATAGTTATTATAAAAATAAACAAAATCACACAAACGGTAATTAAAAATATGAAATATCAACCGATTACACACAATTGGTAGGGCGTGTTTTCAGTAAATATCCGATTGTATAATCGGTAGATAAAATTATGCAATACCTACCGATTGTGCATGATGTTATTCAGAAATGATGAACTAGAGGCACAATCGGTGATAAAGTTCGTCAGATTTCTACCGATTATGCGTTAGACAAAAGTCTATAAACAAGAATTTTTCATGATTTCTTCAAAGTAATAACTAAAAACATAAAAGTTGGATGTAACTTACTTTTCCTTTCCCTTCTTTGATTGGGTAGGAACTTTTTTGTTTGGAGGGGAAGTTCATCGGAATCGGTTGACGAATTGATTTCAATGATTTTGAACTCCTCTATCACCATCTTTTCCTTTCCCTTCTTTGATTGTTTAGGTAAAAATTTTGGAGCCATTTTCAATGGAGAATGAGAGTAAAGGGAGTAGAAGAATCGGTAGAGTAAAAGAAATGGAAAATGAGGTTGTTGTAGTTGAGAATAGGTAGAGGTAGAGGTAGAGAAGGAAATGAGAAGAAAAAAAAGGCGTGAATAGGTAGAGAAGAAGAAGAATTAGGTTTTGGTTTCTGTTTATATACCTGGCGTTTTACACTATTATTATACTCCCTCCGTTTCAGGAAAAGAGTTACTTTTCGTATTTGCCCAATTATTAAGGCAAGATGAGAGAGAATAACTTTTGTAATTTATTTCCAGATTTACCCTAACAAAAAGTTTAATACTACATATATCTTTATAATGAGAATAATAACATTTCTTAAAATAACAAGGGTAGTTTTGAAAGTTTGTTATATTGAAAATGAAAGTAACTCTTTTGTTGGAACAAAAATTTAAAGAGAAAGTAACTCTTTTCCTGAAACGGAGGGAGTATTAATTATTATTTTACACTATCTTGGAGCATTCCTTTCTGCTTTAGCGGCGTGGACGAACCTTAATCGGGTTGATCTGTCCATCACCTTAATGATATTGAAATGAGTTTCGTAAGGGTAATTTGATCGTTTCCATCGTCGCCATTCCTCGAGAGATCTCGCTATAACTTCATCATTAGTTTCACCCCTCAAACGATATCGATTGACAAGATAAGTTAAATTCACAAATGGATCAACTTCTCTGCCTGTAGAATGAAATCGACAAAAAAAATCAGCTTTATTACGGTTATTGGGGTTCCCGATGTCAACAAAAAAATGTTCGTGAATACTATCCAAATAACTCATACTCATTACACCATTTTTTCTACGTTCTTCTCCTCGTTTCGGATAGAATTGCACGTAGCGCCTACATAACGATAAATCTTTCTCTACCGTGAACGGTTGAGCCATTAATCTATACGATTATTTCTTCGATATTGGAGAGTTAAAATGTATTAGAGGTGCTTAAATGAGAAGAGGTCACCCTCCTTATATAGATTAGAGTTTTAACGGTTCTTTTTTTCAAAAAAAAAAATCCGTTGAGCATGGTGTAACAAGAGTGTACGGAAAATATTTAATTAAGTTCGTACGAATATTAACAATCGAAAGTATTGGGATCACAATTATCTACCGATTTTCACAATCGGTAATCTAACAAATATATTTACTACCGAATATAATGTGTAGCCTCAAATTGGAAATTGAAAAAATTATCAAAACTTCCACCATTTTGAACATTTACAATCGGTAGTTTAAGAATTTTTTTAAACTACTGATTATAATGTGTAGCCCCAAATTGGAAATCGAAAAAATTATCAATCATCCAACATTTTGAACATTCATAATCGGTAGTTTAAGAATTTTTTAAACTACTGATTATGCATGTAGCCCCAAATTGGATATCGAAAAAATTATCAAAATTCCAACATTTTGATAATGCATAATCGGTAGTTTAAGAATTTTTTAAGTTACCGATTATGCATGTATCCCTAAATTGAAAATTGAAAAAATTATGCATAGTCGGTAGTTTAAGAATTTCTTAAACTACCGATTATAAAAGTTGCCCCAAATTGGAAATCGCAAATTTTTCTAAATTCCAACATTTTGAAAATGCATAATCGGTAGTTTAAGAATTTCTTAAACTACCTATTATGAAAGTTGCACCAAATTGGAAATCGCAAATTTTTTTAAAATTCCAACATTTTGAAAATGCATAATCGGTAGTTTAAGAATTCCTTAAACTATCGATTATGAAAGTTGTCTCAAATTGGATATTGAAAAAATTATCAAAATTCCAACATTTTGAAAATGCACAATCGGTAGTTTAAGATTTTCTTAAACTACCGATTATAGTGTAAAGTTGTCCCAGAACATGCAGTTTCTGGGGTAAGGGTAATCGGTAGATTTTTAAACTACCGCATGTAGAACACTAACCCAATCGGTAGATTGTTATCTACCGGTTGTTGATGAATATACTCAATCGGTAGTTGTTGCAAACCACTTATCTACCGATTATAATGTAAAATTTGAAGAAAATAACTTGTTAAAAATAAATCTCTTGCAAATCAATTGATAACTCACAAAAATAACATAAAATCATTTCAAATGTTAGACAGTTAAACTCCAGTAATGTTAAACTCTAGAGACATATCCATAAAAAAACAACCAAAATCTAATTTCTAGGAGCTTTGGTTTTGGTACGAGGACGACGAGCTCCAGGGGATAACAATATTTCAGCATCAGCGACATTGGCTCCACCCTCAGGGACATTTTCTTCAGCATCAGCACTCGATGAACCGCGAGATCTTTTGGTCGGCTTTGCTGCTAGCCTCTTAGGCTTATTCGCAGATTTCTCCCCAAACTTGCTAGCATAGGCTTCATTATCAATGTTGTCAATGAGGTCTTTATGCTCTCTCATCGTCTCAAATGATGGAGACACTCCCACATTTATGCACCCAGTTATCTTATTTAAGAAAAATGCAAAAAAAGAATTTATTTTTGTTTTTAGGCAATAACAATCAAACGATTATTATCTAAAATATTGAGCCTTAAGACTAGAATCAAAAGGAAATAACATTACGTACCAGCCTTTCATAACCAGAGGGTTTGTCTTTGACGATGCAAGTATATTCGGACACCCTGGGGATCTTTCCTTTATCTTCACGGATCAAATGAAGATGAGAATGCTGCCGATACCATACCATATAGCGTGGATCTGCTTCATCACCTCGGTTTACAGGTCTCCCCTCGTTGATCATGTATTGCATCCTGTTGTTCCAATCTTCAACGGATGGGTTACCGGAGTAAACTACTGTGATCAAGTCCATACCACAAACACAATTCTCCACGTCCAATTTGAACTTGCCGAATATGTGACTCATATGTTCTTTTTGGACATAACCAAGTTGGCGCATCACCCTAGATGCATTGTACATGACATATCCAGTTGGATGCCACAAGGGTCCATAGTAGAATAACAACTCAGACCTTCGCGCTATATGACCACTAGATCGGTCTTCCCTGTATGGATCAAAGCATACAACTTTGGACGCCATCGAGTCTAGTTTCCTCCTCAAAGAAATCAACTCCTGCTCCTTAGTCCTTGAATGGTTGCCCTCAAAAATGTATTTTGTTCCTCGGGGTGTTCCTTTCTCCCATGCCGGATTCTCTTTCGCCAACTCGAGGGACGGGAAGTGGTCATAGATCCATGCCTAGTGTACATATCAAACCAAGTATGAGAAAATTGATTCTTAAAAGAGGAAAAAATAAATAAAAATCAAACCATCAATAGAGTTAACAAAATACCTGTAGTAGGCTCACGTTTCCGGCAATTTGGCTAGTCTGTTCCTTGGATGCCTTTCTCAACTCTTTCATCAAGAACGCATGACATGCGGTGCCCCACGAATAGTCGCGAACTTTGTTGAGGTGATGCAAAAGTTGTAGGAGGTTGGCGTCGACCCGGTTGGCACTAACATTGGGGAAAATTACACATCCCAAAACACAGAGAAGATATGCAGTGGCTGCAGCATTGACCTAGTCATTGCTAAACTCTGGGTTCATCTTTTCTTTATCCTTGGTGCCTCTGAACATTTTCATCAGTTGAACCATGCTGAATTTCTTGGATTTGTAAGGAGCGCACCGTTTGAACTCTTCCTCGGATGTCGCTCGATCCCAACCAAGGCACCTCTCAGTGTAAAAAATAAAGTTGTTCCCATCTTAACTTCTTCACATAATCAAACTTCACCGCCGTACCATGGTCAGCGAGACTTAGAATCTGCACAACATCATCGGGGGTGATCGTCATCTCTCCTCACGGCATGTGGAAGGTATCGGTCTCAGGATACATCCTCTCCATTAAGGCCGATATCAGCACCCAGTCGTGAGGTAACATTGAATTCTCGTCATCCGTAGATAACCCCAAGTGAAGTATAATTTGCTGGAACCGTTTACACTCACCTTCTAACGGCCAATCTTTCATCTTTGTTGGTGCATCCGTAGGTTTGTGTAGACGGACCGCATTAGAATGGTCCTAATATACACGACGAATTAAAAAATAATTAGAATAACGGTTAACACTTCTACGAATAAAAAGACAATATTACCTCAGTAGAGTAAATTTTTTTCGCCCAAGAGTCATTGTACCCAAATAATAGATCTCCTACATCTCTTGGGTGGCCAGGGATTTGACCTTGTTGTATACCCTTCATCTTCAAAGAGTCGGGGACCTTGTGTCCTCCTTTCTTCTTAGCTGGCTTGTTTGTACCACTTCCTTCTTCTTGTCTACCACTTGGTCCTCGTTCATCTAAGTATATATCTTGTGGAGCACTTGGTTCTCCTTCTTCTTCGTTTCTACTTCTTGGAACACTTGTTTGAGTTCCTTCGGTGATAACAATTCCGCTAGCGCTCTTTTGTCTTCTTGCACTAGCAGTTACCTTCTTACCCCCTTCACGACGAGGCCCTGAAAGAATTGTATCGTTGGAATGCTTAGATCGCCTTTCCCTTTTTTGATACAAAAGAAAGAAAAAGTATTTCCAACAAGACACCGTTTAATCACTATATAATCGGTAGACAAAGTACATTAAAATCAACCGATTGTTCATAATCGGTAGTCAAAAAAACAAAAAAACTATATATTGTGCATAATCGGTAGCTCGGGCTCTACATTATCTACCTATTGTGCATAAAAAAATGGAACAAAAAAGTATATGGACACACATACAATCGGTAGTTACATAAAAACATTAACTACCGATTATATAAAAATTTGGGTCCAGGAATATAATCGGTAGTTTATGACTAAATATAACTACCGATTATGGTCGATGTTTTGAGGAATCACTAAATTTCATAATCGGAAGTTTAACCTTATACGAAACTACCGATTATGCCTAAATTTTTGTCCAGGATTATAATCGATAATTAATGTGTAAAACTACCGATTGTGCTCGATGTTTTTGAGGAATCACTAACTTGCATAATCGGAAGTTTAGCCCTATGCAAAACTACCGATTATGCCTAAATTTTGGTCCAGGAATACAATCGGTAGTTTATGACTAAACATAACTACCGATTGTGCATGATGTTCATGAGCAATGAAGAACACTAACATAATCGGTAGATAAATACAACCACGAAACTACCGATTATAACCAATAACCTAAAACCCTACATATTCTAGTGACGAATTCATTCGATTGAATCAAAATAAACACAAATAATAGTAAACTCTTACCTTATTGGAGCCATTATAAAGTTCTGGAAAGGTTGATTGTCGGAATCGGTCTCCGTTTCTAGGTCATCATCTTCGCGTTCTTCGTGTTCTTCGTTATGTTCTTCAACAATCTCTAGATTTCTTATTCTTTCGGCAAAATCCGGCCAGTTAGTATTAACAGGTTGACATTTTGTTTGCTTCTTTCTTGCCATTTTTAGAATTTAAATACGACGATGAATTGGTTTACGATTATACGATGAATAGGTTTACGGTTAATCGGTTTACAATGAATTGAAAATGCCACAATCGGTAGTTTGAAAACAAAAGAAGAAGAATAGAAAACAGAAATTGATAATCGGTAGAGAAGAAGTGTGAAATAGGTTTAGGTTTAGGTTAGACTTTTATTAGTGAAAGGTTATATGGTAATTGTGTGATTAGTGAAAAGGTATTTAAGTATTTTTACATACCACTAGGTCGTCCCTTAGCCACATCTATGGGATTGGGTTAAAAAAGTCGCCCCAAATTAGTTTTTGGTCGCCCTCAAAATGGCCAGGTAAAATTACCATAAAGTTTATACCAAAATAAACAAAATTCGCTAACCTACTTTCAATTTAGTTTGTTTTTGGCGATGTTGTACAACCAACCTTCTCTGCATTCTACTTTGGTTTCCATCTACATAGTGTGCGAGCATTACGAGTTTCCTTAATACGTAGCTAATTGGTGAATAAGTACTTTTATATTTCCTAGATTGAATATAATACTGCATGGGTTCTGAGTTAGAAATGAATATCTTTTCCATCCTTAAAATATGGTTAGTACGCATTATTGATAATTAGAACCAGTTCACTTGGATAAAACCATCAAGATGGTGAAATTACTATGGCATCAACATTATCATGATGAAGCGATTTGGGAGCTCGAGTCCGACGTGAGAGGCTAGCATTTTGATCTCTTTGAGGATTACCATTATAGTTCTTTTATTAAATTTTTTGAATTGGGGGACCAAATTCTTTTTAGGGGGTGATGGTGTGACACCGTAAAATTTCTCTAGGGATTTGAACCCTAGCCCAACCCAGTATGGGTGCTTATACTAAAATGGTTATCCGTTAGTAACATTATTGAACATAAATAATAGATTCTAAGGAGACCCTAGATATTTTAAGCATGTGCAACACGTGTAAGACATGAGCAGCCAGGGCATATTAGTCTTTTTCATCCTTTTATAACTAGTCTGATTCATTTTTATCATCTGTTTCACCATATTTGTTCTTCCCTCGAACAAAGAATTAATGCTTTTGTTTTCCACTCAAAAGGATCTCAAGTGAAGGAAGAATTTGTATCTTTAAATCCAAATTCTAGCTTAACCCATCATCCTTTTCCGACTGAATTTGTCTTCTACAAAGTCAGGTTTTTTTTTTTCTTCTTCTATTACAAACTGATTTCGTGTAAATTGATCGATTTTGATATCATATGTAGTCTCTTTGATTATGTTATTACGTATCCATAGACTAAGACATTTAAATAGATATTAAAGAGGCTCAATATAAGTTTTGTTCTTGTCGCCACAGGTTGTTTTTTTTAATTTCCACAAACACTGGTATTGGGGCTTTATACATTTGTCTTAGTATCCAATGTTTTTATTTTTACAGTTAAAATAATTGTTTCAGTTCCATTATCTTACTTTTCGTTTGTCGTCAATTAATTTTAGTTCACTTTCGTTATCATCTCATATAAACCTTGTCCTCTTTCATCTCAATTGCAATGGTTACTGGATTTACCTTCGTTTAAATCTAAAACGTCACATATGGCTTCAACCGTTTTCCATGTTATCCTCTTTGATTTTAACACCTTCCCTTTTACCCTTATATTTTCTGGTTTTCATTAAAGCTTTGCATAAAAGTACAGTGAAGTTCAATTGGTTAAAAAAAATTTGTATATAAACCATCTTAATACTGCCTTGTACCTTAGTCAATTTATCTCTTGTTTTCTGCCTTCATTATATATAATTTTCCATTAACCCTGGTGTTGTATTAGAAGTTTAAACTAGCTTACAAATGTTTGTGAAAATGACCCAGTAAGATTCGTATTTGAAACACCACTGTAGTCAAAAAAATAGATTAGTTTCTTGGATTTCTGTATATGATTACCTTCCACCTCTTGCAGCTCTGACTCCACACCATTGATTTGTTTTACGGCATCAAATTGATTTTTTTTTATAACAATCCGTGTTTGCGCAACTTAGCATAATAAATGTTCTGCCTTATTATTTAACTCTTATGCACATTTCTGTTTATGCTTTATTTTCCTGTTTATGCTCAATTTAATTACTCGTGTATGTACATTGGTAAATTATTATATGATCATGATTCATTTTATGCAGTCCTTTGGATTTCTTTTGTTTCTGAATTGTGTGCAAGCTGTAATGTGTTTTGTGAGTGTTTCCTTCTTTTGAACAAGCCTAAATAGGAAACTAGACAACTCTACTTTTGGAATGGCATACCTTAATTGGCCCCCCACATACGGATGGCTACCCGGAAGACCATTAGCTATAACGGTAGCTGGTATTTGACTACCCTGACATCTACTATTCTCTGACCAAAAGAATAGTAGTGTACCTTAACTTGATTTACAACTTTTATATCTTGTTATGAAGTTCAATTACGAAAGGCTTTTCATTTTGACATTAATTTTATTTAGCTGCTGCTTTTGTCCATTCATTTACGTTCCTCGCAGGTACCACATTTTCGCTGTTAAAACTCATACTGGGTGTTCGCTCACCCCGTTTTCTTTGTTTTCTTCCATAGAGTACGAGAGGTCCTTGCAGCAGTAAGCCGAGCAGAGCTTACGACAGGCTTTGGAAGCTTAGAAAGTTAGTAGCTTGTCTAGTTTTTGATGTGTATATCACGGGGTATCTGGGGTAGCTAGTCTCATGTTGCTTTAACCCATGTCTTTATCGTATTTTGCTGTGTATAGAGAAATGCTAAGGTCTGATGTTTTTGGTTGAGCATGAGACTGCATTGGGGATTTCTTTGTTATCATATATAAATTTACTAGCAACTCCCTTTTGTATATATATATATATATATATATATATATATAACTCTCTTTAAAATTCTATTTTATGAACTATTAAGTTTTTAGCAATTAATGTGGTTCACGTGATCTGTGTACTCAATCTTGTGTTAATTAGTGATCTGTGTGCTTAGAAGTATAGTGTATTAGATTAAGTTTTCAATTCTTAAAATAAATATGTAGATATCGTGTAAGCATTTGTTTTCATATAAAGTAAATTCTCTCAAACTAGTTTTATTAGATATATAGATTGAAGTAGTGTCCTGTTTTAACTCAAGAATAGAATCGTCGACGCGAACCATATGTAGTAAGAGTATTTCAAATTTTTGTTTTGTACTGATTAAGGAAATTTTTTACGGAAATTTCATTTGACATCGTCTTACTCTTGTACTAGCATAGTTACCCCTTTCATGATTGCTCTTAAACTTATTTATGCCCTTATGAACTCTGTATGTTAACCGTACGTATTACCTAATACTAATCTTTAAATCTGAATTTGAATTGTGTACTTGAGTTTGTAAGTGTAGCTAAGTATTGTATGTAATTGAAATGTTTTTTGGACTATAACAAATGTGTAAGTGGTGTTCAAGAAATGGTTTTTGTTCGGAGATTGAGTGAATGGTTACATTCAGTTTCAAAGCATGTTTTGGAATTTAATTTAGTATAAAAATAAATTAACTAAATTATTGTACTTTTAGTAGCTTTATTTCTTAAGTGTTGTTCGATCTACGGGAATTATATACTAAATTTTTAAAAATTTGAATACTATTTCTTGTTTCGTAAGCCTATACAATATTTGTGGTTGCTTTACTTTCATATTTCTCTTTAATTTATTTAGCTTTCGAGTGATGCACCGGGGGTTTGGCCCTGTTGGATGGGTTGAAATCTAACTCATTTAAAAGGAGAATTTACAGGTCTGTCACATGCCCTTTGTTCCACCCTACCAGATACTCAATGTATGATCCGTTGAGAGTAATGCGTAGCTTGGGTATGTTCAAGATTCACCCGATGAGGATTATCTACCAGTCCGACTGAAATTTGATGAATGCAATGCTGACATTTTTAAGATTGAAGTGGGTTACGAACCTAAACCGGCGACCAGTCATTGGGATAATAGGAATGCTAGCAAAGTAAACATCTCGTTTTGGGAGCATGTGAACGAAGGTTACGTGGCAAAAGAATATTACTTGGAATGGTACCAAAAGTTCTCCCATGGTCGTGAGATACAGATAGATCTTCGCGGGCGGAAAAGAAACAAAGTTTTTACTTCTTTTACTTCTACACCCGAGACCAGCGATGACTCTAGCATTTTTAAGCTCGTCGTAATTATTTTTTTCGATTTTATTCTTTTTTTTTCTTATATATATACACACACTTGTAAGTATGTTAATCTCGATTGCAATTTTAATGTAAATAGAGGTAAAGATTGAAGATTCTCATCAAGGCAATGTGTTTCTCGGAGGGAAAGGGAGACATGTTGACGCCTGACCAACAAAGTCAGCATGTTAACTACTACACACACATTGAAAACCCCGTTACGGGAAAAATGTTTGCTGGTCTGAGTCGTCAAAGTAAGAGGTATTGATAAAGTTTTAGCCAAGTAATCCAAGGAGGTGTTGAACTAGGCGAAGAAAGTCAAGGGTATGATGAAATAAGTGAAGGTGCTTAACAAGGCTAAATAAGCCAAGGATATGCTCGACGAGGTCGTGGAAGTAAAGGACCTGCTAAGCGAGGACTGAGATCATCAAGTCAGGGAAGTCAACGAGGTCGTGGTCGTAGTTATTTGTTAGACATTGCTACAATAGACTTGAACTTATGTTTCTTTACGTTTCTTAGGTACAACTTAATTTTACATTACTTGAACTCATGTTTCTTTATGTTTCTTAGGTACAACTTAATTTGTTATGGATTGGTTTGAATGATTTTGTTAAAACCATGTTAATATAACAAATTTGAAGTATTTTAAGCCTTAAGTATTTCTTGGTGTCGTCATGGTCTTTGTGTATCGACCATGACAACTTTAGTATTATGATTTGTAAATTATTTTCCCAAAGAAAGAGTTGTCATGGTCAAATATAGCAGGTTGTCAACTCCAACTCTGACAAGTTTGTTAACAATGTCTATTGGTACGATCATAACGACTCAAACTCCCTAAATAATGCAGATATACGTCGTCATGGTTTATAGATTTTAACTGATGTGACCCTAACACACCAAGACATCCAGGAAACCCTAAAATTTGGCAGCTAAGGTCGTCATGGTCGACTGGTGAATGGCAGCAATGAGTCGTCATGGTATATGGTTTTAACCGATCCGACCGTAACACACCAAACATCCAAGAAAAGCTAAAATTTGGAAGCTAGGTTCTTCATTGCCTATTGTTGTAGACCATGACCACTCCAACTCAGAAAAAAAAACAGCTATGAGTCGTCATGGTATATGGTTTTAACCGATGCGACCCTAGTACACCAAAACATCCAGGAAATCTAAATTTAGCATCTAGGATCCTCATGGTCTATTGGTTTCGACAATGATGAAAACTCTTAAACCTCGAAAACTTTGTGTGTTTTTTTTCTTATTTTTTTTTTTTCTATTTTTTTAAAAATGGGTTTTAAAAAGAAGGTCGTCTTCGAGGAAAACCAAAAGGAAATTCGGTTTCCATCCCCCAGACTGTCAAAAAGCAAGAATTTTCCTTTGTTCCCCTTGGATTTCTATGATGGGATCGTTGCTTAAAACTGTTGCAAGGTTTCGGATAAAAAGGTATTCCCCAAAAAGTCACGACTATTGTGTTTACATTAATTGATTTTGGATAGATAAAAAACATTGATTTTATTAGGATAATAACATTACATCAATCTCGCATTACGTAATTGTTAGTATTTATATTGTTGAATATTGCACATTAATACATCGTCAATGAACCCCCGAGCACAATTGTACAATACCCCATATTCCTTCGCGTGAATGAACTTTCTTTCACCATTTTATATTCGTCATAAGCCATTAAATCGTTCCAGCTAAAACTAAAAGAATTAAATGTTAGTTCGCTAACATAAAATTATGAAAAAGGTACACAAAGAATATTAAATGATAGTATGTTACTCACTTTTTTCAGTAAAAAGGAGCTTGGGGATGATGGTCATCCACTATTTTTCTAACTTGAAAAAACTCTCGGATTGAACTTTTGATGTAGTTGAATCGAAACATTAAGTTTCTCCATTTTTGGTTTTTGAGATTCGCGATGCGCACATAATAGACCTCTTTCACTCTCTTCCAAAATATTCAATAAATTTCATCCGGACGTTCATAAAAAACATTAATGAAAGATTTAACGAGATTCATATTTTTACCTGGTTACCATTCTTCCATTGTTGTTAATGTCTCACTTTCAAATGAAAACAAAAAAAAATGTAAGATGTAGAAACAACAAAAAAGGAAGGTTTGGGGCAAATTTTTTTCTAGAGAAAAGGGGTTGTATTACATAGAAGAAACCCCAACGATCATATTATTTCAATTCAGCTTTGAAGTCGTCATGGTCTTACACTATAAACCGTGACGATTCTGGAAGAGCTAAGTAGAGTGCAATTCCAAAGATAAACTTAAAAGTCATTATTATCTATAGTTATCGACCATGACGACTGTTAATGATACAAACATTTAATAACATTTAGACTTAAATTAATAAGATTATATTCAAACTTGGCTACACTAGTATAACATTAGAACGTGAAAGTAGCATTAAACTAAACTAACAACTTGCTCTTACTAAACATGTTACATATTATAATTTTTTTCGGTACGAGACTCAACTATTTTGGAAGTTTCGAAATGATAAAAAAACTCTCATCTGTATTTGGTATATGGATCCTTTGCCACAAACCTGTCCCCTCTGTGTCTAGATAAAAACTCGTTGTACTTGTAGCACAATTTCTTAACATGAATGGTCTTTGAAGAAACATACCCTTCCCCGTAATCAAAGTGTGGTTTCCTGTACTTACCGTCCAACTTGGGAAAAAAATGATATGTTTTTACTTGGTTCCAAAATATACAGTCATCCTGATCTTTTTCGGGAAGATCCTTGACGGCGTAAAAATTTCTAACCCATTTCGTCTCTTCCTTAATAGACTTTACTCTATTCCTTAATTGGAATTGATCTTTACCTTGTTTCTTTCTCTTGAGTACCTCTTTTTCCATGGAAGAACTTGATGATCTTGTAGTTGCGTTTGGATTTATTTGTTTACTTCTTTTGCATATCCATTCTTCCATAGTATCGATTAATTGGGTAGTTGATGATGATGGAGTAGTTCATTTGCATCTTCTAAGTATATCTCTTCAACCGAATTGGTATTTGATGCTGGACTTTCCATTGTAAAATAACTTTACTTTAAGTATAACTTTAAGGTTTTCAACTAAATATAACATGGGGTTAACATCCTTATATAGAAAACGCCCCCAACGACTACTTACTTGGGAATCTAAACTAGCCGTTGCAGCTGAGTCGTCATGGTATTAAGTTGTCGACGATGACGACTTGTGTAATATGACAAGTTTAGTTATTTCCCATAAAAGGAGTCGTCATGGTGAAATTTAACAGGTTGACGACTCCTCTGAGAACTTAAAGAGTCATTATGGTACATTGGTATAAACCGATGCGACCCTAGCACACCAAAACATCCATGAAAAACCCAAAAATTTTGCAACTTGGATCGTCATGGCTTATAAGTAATGACCATGAAGACTCCCATTGGGTCATAACAGTTTATAGGTATATACCATGATGACTCTATTACACCTAACAACTATGAAGCTATACATAGCAGATAGGTGGCTAATTTTTTTAAGAAAAAACTAGATGTTGGTTCTTTGATTTCTATAAAAGAAACCTTTTTTTTCAACATACAATGTCTCCCAGACACTTATTATTTTTCATCTTTACCATCTTTCAAATTCTTCTCATTTCTTTCTAATTTCTTCATCATCCAAATCTAATATGGTTACTAAATTTACCCTCAAAGAAGATGTTGTCGCAGTTAGAGCATGGGTGTTAGTCACAACATATGGAAACCAACTCAATATCAACATAGAGAGCCCCTTGGAATCATTTTGGAACCGTATTTTCATTGTTTTTGTTGCGTTAGACGGTAACTAAAAATCAAGATCATTAACAAACGTGAAGGAAAAGTTCAAACTGATCTACGACCGATGTTTTTTTTAAAACGAATTTGGTGGATATGATCGCGTATTATCCTCAACTCGAAAGTTGGGAACAAGTAAGTATATATCAATTAGATGTTAATCATATCCGATTCGATTCTATTATTAACTTATTATTGATTTCCCTTTTCAGAAAAATCATGCTCTTGAACAGTATAAGACGGACTGTAATGAAAGATTCAGGCATGATGCATGCTATGGAGCCTTGACTAATCCCCAAATAAAACTTTATTGGAGATTCATTTAAAGTCTTCCAAATGGTCATGCCATACTCATGTTAGTTTGTCCCCTCCTTAAAGAACTCTCCCCAATGACTATAGCTCAATGGTGGTAAAGGACACTCTTCTTTTATCTTCAGTGGTTATTATTCACATGTGCCATAATTATTCCTCTCTTCTTTAGCTCCGGCCCACACCTAGTTTTGGGGACACGTATGTCATAGAGTCTCCAAGGAACCCAGAGAAGAATACATTAACAACACAAGTGAATGTGTCCGCTATATATTGCCCACAATAAGGTATTCTCATCCAAAACTTAGAATCGTCCATCTTAGCCCCCTTTCGCCCTTTCACAAAAGAAACCAAGTCTTTGAATTGATTTTTTTTCATTCCGCATCTTGTTCCAGCATCATTGACATATATAGTTCTTTATCCTCAACAAGTTTTGCGGCCATTTCATTCCTTGCATATTGGGTTTGGGTGACGTACTCCTTGTCAGCTTCATTCAAATGTCCTAATTGTTCCATTGCAACATGGAAACCACAATGTCCATCCCCGTCGACGTTGTCGGTGGATATAAGGTAATATAAGATAACATAAGGGAGTTGATGTGTATACTCTTCGTATAACGTATGAGTAACACAATATGGTTTTCCTTGTGAATCCCTAGGGATATGCATATTACCTTTTTCCCTTTTATTGTCACTATTTCTCTTGTTTGACTTTGTTAGTACTCGACCACATACTCAACAACATCCATATTTTGTTGGCCTTCACTCTGCAGCTTTGATGGCATCGCGGCAACCTTCAGTTTCACTTGTCGGTCAATTTGGGTGCATACTTCTTTTTCTTTGGCCGACACTTTTTTTTGGGTTCAACAAGATTCCCAAACTCTTTATATTCCTCTTCGGCATGCTCATGACGTGATGGGTCTCTTTTGCAGATCTTATTGTCCTTCACTTGTTCTCTCAATGACATTTTTGTGTTTGGTCTAACTTCTGTTATTTGCTTGGTTGGTTCCTCTTGTACCTCCAAAGATTCATTTATAAAGCAACCAGTCTCCGTTTCTCCAAACTGTTCATCACATGCTCTTGTGGGAATTAGGACGAAAGAAAGTTGCCTCCAGAACAATCAATATCTTCAACCGTAATGACATCTTTGTACCCCCCCAAGCTTATGACGACACGGGAGGCAAAGCCACGTCAAGGTCGTACAATTATATTGCACCACAATGCCATCTTTCTCTTGATTCTTATATTTTTCAAGCTTGGCCATCATATAGTGTATTGCCCATTACAACACTTGGTAGGTTATACCCCTTAGAAAATCACCATCCTTAAGATATGCCAACAAAAGCATGTCCCTATTATGTTCCATTTTTTTTTTGATCTTTCAAAGAGAATAAATTAAAAAGCACACAAGCCGTGTGCGGGTGGAGACAGCCAACAAAGAAAAAAGCCAACAGAAACAAAAAAACTAAAGAAAAAAAGTTTCCAAGAATACAAAGAGTATCAACAAAGGAAGACACAACTTGTGAATCCTAAAAATCCGATAGCAACTTGCAGACCGCAATGAGTGAAAATTGCCTATTGTCAATTAGCTGAATCGTCAACATCTTCTATAATTAAATCATCGTGATTTTTTGCGAGATCGCTAAACATTTATTCACGATTAGTCTTTATAGGTGGAAATTCTAAGCCCCATAAAGAACCAAACTCGACGAGTTTATCTGCCGAGATTTTATTAGGAGATTTAAATTTAGGAGGATTTTTCTTTTTTATGCTTGAAAGGGAACCATTTGGGAACATACCTTTACCTTTGCATTTCATACTCAATTTCATACCAATTCCTGCAATTGGATTGGACGATGACGGCTTTGCGATGCTTACTTTTGAGTCTTTCAAAACTAACTGGGAAGTGGCTATCTCCCCTTCTTCTTCTTCTTCTTCTTCTTCTAAATCATGAAACTTGTTATAGGATTCAAAACCAGATGGGATGTCAGGATTCGCACCTTCCACAACCGGTTGACCATTTTCAGGAATAGTATACAGGCTCGCTGTATGATTCTGTAAGTGTTTTTCTTTTTTCTTTTTTCCGGCGCCTTTCTTTCTTTTAAAAGAAATCCACTCACCAAGAACCTTTTCTTGTCCAATTACCCTCTCACCATTCACACATCTATGCAAAGCAGAACTCATGGCCTCATCATATGTCTTATATTCAGATTCTCCATCAGAATCTTCACAATTATCAACTGTAAGAGAGTCTTCAACAGTCATCTCATTAACCCCATTGTTAGATCTGAAAGTTGTCCCTTATGCCATTACCATCTCCACAACCTCATTTCCCTGTACCTGCATATTTTCATTTATAATGGTATCTACTCCAGAGCCATTTACTCCAATCATTTCCCCAAATCCATCTGAAGCTTTCACCACCTTACCAGAGCTTTGGTTTTCTTTCAATACCTCAGTGCTTTCTTTAGCATTCTCTTTTGGTTTAGGCATCCACACTTTCTTGCTAACCTTAGGACATTTATCACTTGAGTGTCCAAATGTAGCACAATTCTTACATATTGAGGGTTTCCAAGTATATTCAATTAAACCTTAAATTCTCTGCCATCATATACAACATGAATAAAAGAAGGGAATTCACTATCCGCCTTCATTTCGACATATACTCTAGCATATCTTATTCTGGTTCTAGCCAGAGTATGGTGATCAGCAAATAATGGGACTCCAACTACACTAGTAATCATACTTATCCCTTTAGCATTCCATAAGTGAGTTGGAACATTCCTCAAGTTCATCCATACAGGTACTGATTTCATTTCATGAATGTCTTGCTCAATAAACCTTCCATGGACGAATTAAAAATAATCTACTTGAAATAGTGACTGACCCTAATTCCATGGCAGTAACTCTATCTTCCTCTAACTCAAACTCAAAGATGAACATCAGTTCTTCATGAAGAGTCAATTTAAAATCCCCTTTAAGCTTACATGCTTGTTCCATTGTTTCTTTCACTTGGTGAAAAGGTAATCTACTGCCCACAGAAAACCCAACAAGAAATTTGTCGCACACCCTAAGTTCATCGACTAAATCAGAGGGATAGATGATGGATTTCAACTTACCATCCGCTGAAAGAGGTTTATGAAAAGACAATTTGCAGGTAGTTGAATCCACCCCGCTTCCTCCATCATTGTTGCCCCCAAAAAGAGATCTCCTATTCCATTTTTAGGTTTTTCTGAAATCCCAATCGAATCTCCATTCACACCAGCTCGATCCTTGTTGACTCCAACATAGACTCCCCCACTAGCAGTAAGAACAGCATTTGCTCCACCAGAAGGAGGATTTGAGTTCAAATGAGGAAAATCCTTCATCCCAAAAATAGTCCCTGAATCCTTCACAATAAGAGACCATTCACGATTCAGTTTCTAGTCTGCTTTTCCACTAATAGGTTGTTGTCCATCAAACAAGTCTTGGAGAGAATAAAAATTGAAACTCAATTCTCAACCCTATTATGTTCCATTTGCGTTGTTATCCTATTGATATCATTCAAGGCATGCTCATGAATAACTTCTTGTACCGTAACGGCCCCATTCCGACTCTATTCAAGAATGCTTTTTGTGACAACCCGAAATTTTTTTCGCTTCCAATTGGCCGTTGAGTTCGGTCAACTGACAAGTTTCAAATCCTCTGAGCTGTCATTAAAGAATGTACAAATCGAAAAAAGTTTATAACAAGAGTAGAAGTCATGGTATTATTAAACAGATCCAAAAGGATGTTCATTTACATAAAACATAAACCAGTTATGCAAAAGGTGGCAGTTAAAGGGCTTTCGCAACCGCACGATAAAATGAACAAGTTTCTTGACATCAAACCTTTTTAAACATGACACTTACTTATCAAATTACATCACCTTTTTATAAAGTACAACAACAAGAAAATACAGTAAAACTTTTACAAATCAACCCAGATACATATGAATATATACATGAACACAAAATGAGCGTACTCACTTTGACCCTCAAAGCTCAAGGCACTAAGATTTAGAAAACTTACTGTCTCGAGCTTCTCTCGAACTCTGTAGAAAACAAAACAAAAGGGGTGAGCCACAACCCAATAGAGGGATAACGTTATGATAGTGTAAATACAAACAATGCCCAATAAAGATAACAACAAGATTACGAATAGAATAAAACATAAATAATGTGTTAAGTTGTTGAGCACATCCGTATCGAAATATCAAAGGCCTCAAAAAGCCAATACACAATCAAAATCATCTAGAATAAGTGAGTTCTAGAATAAGTGAGTTCACAATAGTTTACTGTGAGGGTCCAACCAACTGCCGAGGTTTATCACAAAAACCACCCTATCGTCCCAGACGATCTTCCGCAGGTCACCAGTAATATGGAATGTCTCTTATGGACCCGACAAACTCATCAGTAGGGCTCGTAACCAAAAGTATGCTCAACGCAATAGATAAATAGTTCGCAAACATCGTTAAATACGAGTATCGAACAAACCATGAACAAATATTAATTCATAAACCATGAAAGAAACTTACCTTAGCTTTCCCCGTATAATTTTTTTTACAAATACATGTAAGTATTAAATTATAGAGATGGGCATAAACTCAGACCATTAAGTTCATTCAAATCAAAGAGTTTGCACAAGAAGTTCGTTTTAAACCATTAGTATTTAAAACTTTCCATGGGCTTCATTTCAAATAAAAACTCAACAAACTTTAACATTTTTAAAAGTAGAAAAGGTCTTGTTTTATACAAAAATCATTAGCAAAAATAAGGAATTCAAGAACTTAAACAACAAAGGAAACATAATATAAAACAGGAACATAATTTTCAGAAACTTTAATTTGGACTACCCGTGTCCCAAAAGTTTGTGTAGGATTCATTACATAATGAAAATAAGTGATTCTTAGATTATTTTAAAAAAGAAATGATAAAGTATCATATAAAATTTATAAGCAAAAATAACAATTTCAGGAAGAGGTCAATATCACGCTGAAAAAATCTGACAGTAAAAACGTTACAGAGACACTACAATTTTGACAGTCCACGCTTAAACATTCACACAGACCTCATTATCCATCGGAATTTATTGATTCTTGTCTCATTTTAAAGAAGAAAAGTTAATATATCATATAATAATTATTATTGAAAATTAATAAATTCAGTAACATGTCGAAATCACTGCAGAGAAACCTGACAGCAATTGCTTCAGAAAAACTATGGTTTTGATAGTATTCATTTGAAAAATCACACAGGCTTCATTACTAATTGAAATTGATTGGTTCTTGGATTATTCAAAATAAGATAAGTCCCTATTTTATATAAGAATTTTAACCAAAAATAAGGGTTAAAGAGCTTGGTAAGAAGCTAGCCCAAAAACAAGATAGGAAACTGTTTCAGAAATCCCTAAAATGCTTTAGCTTGAGTTTTGAGAGGAAGTAGAGATCAATTGCAAGAAATTCAAAGAACCCATGACTATTTTTAGACGAAATAATGTTTAAACATTAAATTAAAATAAAGACCTAACTTATTCTATGAACCCTAAAATCAAAATCTAAAGGAACAAGCATGAATTCGTTTAAAACATTATAAATTCATCATATAGAGTATAATAAGAGTACGAAGAAGCTTCAAATTCCATTGAACATGAAATCAGAGAATTAACAATCATGAATATCAAATCAAAACAGTTTCAAAGAAAAATTCCCATACCTTTTGTGCAATTGAAACTTTTAAAACAACCAACACGAAACAATCGATTGAAACATGCAAAATAAGCTCCAAATATCAAGTTTTTTGATGAAATTTTCTTTTCTTTTCTTAGAAGAGAGTTTAAGAGTGAAAGAAATGGGGATAATTGGGAAAATGCCCTGCAAAATTAAAATTCTGGGAAAATACCCCACCGTCACTTTTTCCATCCAAATGGTGTTAAGTAGTCAAACTAGGCACACATGTGTGTTCACACATGTAGGACTTTAGACAAAATTACCCTTTCTACATGATTCCGACACGTGACAGTCTCAATGAATAAACGGTGTGAATTAAAGTTATGTAAATATACCAAAATCTTTTATAGAAATACCTAACATGTCCTCTAATTTCACAGGATTTTGACACGTGGCAGTTTGACTGAATATGATGTTAACACGTGGCAGTCTGACCTTTTGGATTTTGACACGTGGCAGTTTTATACCAACATTTTACCACGTGGCAGTTTCACATCAACATTTTTTGCCAGGTGGCAGTTTCACGATTTTGACACAAAGTAACCTGTACACAAAATCACCTGTGTACTAAAACATAAGATAAAAATGAAAAAACACAAACATACACATAGGATGCTTAATTACTGATCCAACACATAAGATTCTCAAAATAAAGTAATATCCATTACAAGTTGTCTCTAAAAAAAGACACATTTAACATCATTACCAATGTCTAAAAGACCACCAAATGTTCTAAAATCAAACACCAAGTGTTCCCTTCTATTACAAGTTTCACACGCGTAAGAGAAGGGAAAAGACTTATGTGATTTCATCACACGTGTAAGGGTAATTTGGTAGTTTTCCATCCAAACGATATCTCGTATGACGAGATATTGACCGGTCAATCTCGTGATATTGACTTTTTGGATGGAAAAAGTGACGGTAGGGTATTTTCCTAGAATTTTAATTTTACGGGGCATTTTCCCCACGGGGTATGCATTTTTGGGGCATTTTCCCAATTTTCCCAAAGAAATGGCTGAATTCTAATGAAATTCAGCCGTAAAGGCTTATAAAAGTAACTAAAATATCCAAAATTCCCCTGTTTTGACTCAAACTCGATACATACCCAAGGCAGGTGTCAATTTTCCATAATTCGAGTATAAATAATTCTATTAACGTCCGTACACGCTATGGACAGGCTCATACAAAGAGAAACATAATTTCTCAACAAAATTAAGTGTTTCGGATACACAATGACAACTAGATTTCACGTTCCACATAACGCGACTTTTAGTCTTCCGATCCAAACGGATTAGGTTCGCATCTTGATACTAAAAAAAAACTTGGGAATTACACTTTTTAACTGACCTTGTGATTCCTCTTCCATACTTGTAACCGGTTTTTAAAATGGTTATATTTATTAGTTCATGCATACACAAACGTTCTCTTGTATGGACTAACCATGAATATTTGCAATAATTGATCACTTTCCTATGATCCGTGCTCCAGTCATCAATAAACTTTTATAAATTAGAAAAGTATTTTACCTTGGTAATGGAATGAGCCAAATGGTCCCAATCTTTTAGAAATTGCTTCTATTTTTTTCCATCTCCATCTTCACCGTATTTTTTATTTTATTTACTTTTCTCTTCCGCTCATTCCTCTTGGAAAGTTGACTCATACTCTCGTCTTTCTCCTTCTAATGCTGAGTACCGGTCTTTGGTTTTGGCTTTTGGATATGACTCTGCAATTTAAAAGGATATTACAGTGGATATGCCACGTGCATAGAAAATGTTGTGCGAGTGGAAAAACACGTTGAATGGCTTTCATCAATGCAATCTCCTATCAATAATTATAACCCCTGGAGTTTCTTCACCGCGGTAAATCAACCTCAATTGTTCCAATGCCCATATATATCCTCTTTTTCCATAAAACACCAATCCACCGTGAATGATTGCTTGTCGAAGTATGACCGATAGTGTTCAGCATCGACATGTTATACTTATTGGTCTTATAGGTACAATCTATCATCAAAACCAGATAAAAATACTGAGCCAAATCTACCATCTTTGGGTGCGCAAGAAAAATATGAGTCACTTTGTTGTCCGGACTCACCTTTGTTTACATCGTGTAGTTTAGTTTTTCTGCTAACCACTAAAATTGTTGCATAATTAATCTACCATTCCATGTCGTTATTTTGAGCGTTGCTTTGGCAACATAAATTGTAGAAATGGTAGAAAAATTATCCTTATAATCCACCTTTATCTTATTAAGAGTCTTAAGAGGTATACTTCCCTTCATCTTCCGGACCGTCTCCATCTCACGTGGTTTCAATCGGGAATATGCAGTGTGTCCAATAAGGCTCTGGGGTAATGCATGGTTATGACGACCATTAGGAACACTCCCAAATCTCCATTTACCACCTTCATAAATCACATTGAATACAATCATAACCAGAAAAACACACTTTTTTGTATTAGATTTGTGGACCGTCATCGTCTTCTTCTCGTACTTATAATCATTTGCTTTGTGGGTTTCACGCTTTCGGCCTCTCTCATAAATCATCTCAAACCTTATATGAGTAACTAGTTTATTTGAACCAACACGCACATTTTCTCTTTTTCCTTGTAGATAACCCATTCTGATGCCTCCATCTTACTTGCACATGTCTATATTGCATAAATTAGATTTCATTAGAAGTATCCTTAGATACTGACGAGGAGAATGATCAAATATTCTAAGAACATATATCACTTCAAAGGGTAGGTAACATACCAACTCAGTCATATAATGGTGGGAAGTATCCGACCCTATCCGTGATACGGGTTCAGGTCCATAGCTAAGTTGTTCTGCCCACTACGAAGAAAGAAATCATATGTAAGCAAACACAATGAGAAGACTCGACATGGTATCAAACTATGGACCATGACGACTTTGTTGATCTATCAGATTTGGGGTTTGTCTAGGTTATGGAGTCGTCAGGGTCTGTTTTAGCAGGTTGACGACTTTATTTACTTGGCAATGTCATGTCATTTATCAAACCAGGGAGTCATCACGGTCTATTTTAGCAGACTGATGACTTTTATACTAGACAATGACGACTTCATTTAGTACCCCGACGACTCATCACCAAATAAAAGACCCCACTCTGTCCAATTTCTCACAGAAGTCGTCATGGTTATACATCACGAAAGTGACGACCCTAGAAGCATTTATTGCTAATTTTGACTTGGATCAATATGGTTGAGTCACTCAACGACTAGTTGTTAGAAAAAAAATAGTCGTTGGGTCATTAAGATCTATAAAAAGACCCTTATCTCATCTCTTCCTCACACAAACCATATTTTTCAAGTTTCAAATGCATTTTCATCTCTTTCTCATCCAAAAAAAGAAGAGAAAGAACAATGGATACTCCGTACATTGAGAATAAGATAAGTCTATAGTTAGAGCGTGGGTGACGTACACAAGAAATGAAGAAGATCTAGACAATAACATGGGTCAAACCTCCAATTTATTTTAGAACCCTTTATTTATAATTTTTGTGGCGTTAGACGGAAATCGTAACGGAAGATCTTTCAACGACGTTAAGAATAGATCCCAGGATCTCTTGAGAGACTTGGAAGCTTTTAAAGAGGAAATGAAAGTTGTAAAAGAAACCTATCCCACATACCAGGTCCCATAAGAGTAAGTATGTCAATAAGTATTTCATGGAAAATAGTTTTGAGTAATACTAACTTAAATTTGATTTGTTTTTTCAGTGGAAAATTGTTCGCGCCGTATATGAGGCTATCTATGGAAAAAAGTTTGAACATGATCATTGTTATCGCATCTTGGAAAATCAATTCTATGATTTCAAACTATATGATTAAGTGTTTAAGTGCAATGTTATGATTTATGCTATTTATTTTCCTTCAATGTAATGCTATGAAAGATGTATTCCTTTTTGATTTAATGAAATTCTTTTACGGAAGAAAAAATAAAAAAAATCCCAATAGAAGTCGTCATGGTTTATAAATATCGACCATGACGACTTCAAATTAAATTTATGATGGCGGTTAGAGTCGTCATTATCTAAGAATACAACCATAACGACCCTAACAGTTATTTCTGAGAGAGTTGTTTTTATTATAGAGTCGTCATAGTAGAAACGTAGTGCAATGACGACGCTTTCATGGTTACATGTTGGACCATGACAATTTTTCATAACCTGGTAAAGTTGTAGGTAAGAGTCGTCATTGTTTGATGTTACGACCATGATAACTTTTAAGAATCGTCATGGTAGTAACCTCACGACCACGACGAATCTTAAACTGTGTCTTTGCTTTCCCACGATGATTCGACGATCTTAACCAAAAATTCGACCATTCGTAGACTATTAGTAGTTTACCCGAGTATTTTTAGTTCTGGGTTCTTCATTTTGAGCAATGAGATCTTCATTAACACCCTCAATTTTTTGCTTCATGTATTAATCGATCTTGATCATATATCCAATCCATTTGTGAATTTAAGTTGATACTGCCATCAACACAATAATCTTTGTTATTTGAAGCTTCTCCATCATCAATTTTTCTACTAAAATCCTTCATTTTTCAAACCCTAGTTTTCATTTTTTCCTCTCCAAAATCTCTTCTTTTTCTCTACTCGTAAAATAAAAAAAATCTCTAATTTTAATCCTTACCATAATCTAGATATTTAATTTAACTAATCTAATCTAATTAATTAACTTAACTAATCATATAATTAGGACTAATCATAAAGGGCAGTTTAATCATTTAGAAAAATATTTGACTAAGGATTTTTAGGAATTTCTTTTGGATGACCCTATTTTGTTTTATCCTATAGCCCCCTATTATTTCCACCAGGCCCCAGTTAAGCCAGGTTTTCAATATTTTGTTTAATCTTGTGGGATTCAAGTATTTGGTCATCTCCTCAATTTATTTTGCTCTAAAGGTCTTGGTGTCTTTACAAAATTTGAGCCCACTTGAAAGAGAGGGCCTAGAGATAAATACCCAGGAGGATTAAAATAATTTAACAGTGGGATAGTCAAATGAGATTTATATAGACTTTCATAGATTTTTATTTTTAGTGACTCCCAGAGACACTCTGGAAATATATAGATTTTTAGTGATTTTAAAAGAGTGTTATAGAGAGTCTCTGCGACTTGTAGATACAAATCTAGTGGATTTCTAGAGAGTCTTTGTGATTTGTAGAGATAAAAAGATGTATAACATCTAATCATAAATTAAAAACATTTACCAACTTTTTTATTATGCACGTTACACAATTAACACAAGTACCATGAATACCTAGTAAAATTTGTGTCATTTGTCAAAATTAAAAGCTCATTGTTGTCATGTGCCTAAGTTTTCATTCTCTTTATTCCATTCATCCCATATTTTATTTGCTATACTATCTCGTCAATGACTAGCATCTTCTCGTTGTTCAGTGGAAGAATCTTGTTCCTCTTCACTTTCATCAGCTGGAAATTCATCGGAACGATATTCTTTGCGCAAAAAGTTATACAGTCCTGCACATGCCAGAACTATTTCCGCTTGTGTTTTGTATGGAAACCGGAGTGCACTCTTAAATATTAAGAAGCGTGATTTGAATACACCAAATATTCTCTCAACAACATTCCTTAGAGATGCATGTCGAAGATTGAAAAATTCATCAGCTTTTACTGGTTGTCGCCCGGAACCTGAATATTCTTGGAGATGATAACGAACACCACAATATGGAGCTAAAAAGGCGTCGGTTTGGAAATCCACAATCCACCAAATAAAATTTACCTAATTTTGTATGATTAACTTAATCATTATATGCATAATAATCAAATTCAAAGAGATTGCTACAAATAAATTATGTATAATTACCTTGCACAATGACAAGTCCATCTACTGCGGTTGGAAATCGAGGTGAGGTCAGACCATTTTTTTGTTTTTAAATCTAATTTTGTATTTAACAAACCTTATTCATCGACAAATCGGTCTACTAGCTGGTAAGTTCCCTCCCTCTATTTTCTTTTTTTTTTCCTTTAATCACACTTTTGTTCTTTTACAGATAATCCCATTGATGTATTATGAGTAGATGTTTACTACTTGATTCTGGTAAAAAAATGGTTAATGATTTCTAAAATTAATTGTCGATGTAATCATTTTATTTGGGATGATTGTAATTTTTTTATTTTTCCATATAAAATCAAGCAATTCCAGGGAATGGTGGAAGAAGACAGAGGGTGGAGGAAGAAGAAGATAAATGCTGGGGAATGAGGAAGAAAAAGAAGATAAGGCAGGAGGGAGTTAAGGAATAGTCGTGGATGAATTTTGGTCATTCGATAAGGCTGGGGAATGAGGACCTCTGGATTATATCTGTTCTACCCAAATTTTCAAGTCTCTCAAAATATCACCTTTAAGGGAGAGATTTTGTTCATGCCTATTTTCATCAAAAAAGTCTCCCAAAATCCCAATAAGTAACAAATCAATGATTTTGAAGTCTATATCTAATAACAAGAGTGTTTGAGTGACTCTTAACAAATCTTAATCCAATAACATGGTGTTTTTAGATAATTTAAAAGATTTAGAAAAAGTTTCTATCCAATAACAAGAGAGTTTGGGAGACTCTATCATAATCTCAATTGACTAACAGCATATTCGAAAATTCTCTACAAGTCTTTATAAGTCACATTTGACTACCCCTGGTAAGATTGATGATGTCACTTTAAATAAAAACAAAAATACCCAAAAGAGCCTTCTCATATCTTCTTATGTCACTTTTAATAAAAATAAAAATACCCAAAATAACCCTAGAACTATTTTGGTTTTGTCTGGCATGAAAGAAAATATGGTATTCCACTTAAATCAAGTAAGAATATTGTTGATTGAACTAAAATAATTGTGATTCGTTGATTTGTGAATGAATGATAATGGTGAAAACCGATTTGGAAACGGATTTGAAGATCTAGGATTTTTGAATCGTTTTGGTGATGATGAGTAATGTGATAAACTGAGTGATGAGGAAAATATTGGCCTGAAGAGTTATGATGAGTAATTTGATCTTTTCTCACACTAATTTCGTCATCTGAAAATTTTTATTTTGTGGTATGGACACAAATATTTTCTGTTGTTGATATGCCTTGAATCATTTGTTTGCCGGAATACTACGGGGAGTCCGAGGGGCAGAGCCCCTCGGCGGTGGTCTCGCTACAGACCGACCTAGAAGGGTTGGAATAAAACCTCCAGCGAGGTACAGGTTTGACGATTTGGTAGGTTATGCATTGCAGGTGGCCGAGGAGGTGGAGGATCACGAGCCGTCCACCTACAAGGCTGCAGTATCTGGAAACGAGTCAGCACAATGGCTTGCCACAATGGTAGAAGAAATGGAGTCTCTTATCAAAAATGGGACTTGGGAGCTTGTAAAACTTCCTGCTGATAGAAAGGTAATTACTTGCAAGTGGGTTTTCAGAAAGAAGGAAGGAATGTCAGCTGCAGAGGGTGTCAAGTATAAAGCACGAGTGGTTGCAAGAGGTTTCAATCAGAGAGAGGGAGTGGACTACAATGAGATTTTCTCACCAGTGGTCAGGCACACTTCCATCAGAGTGCTACTAGCCATAGTTGCACATCAGGATCTGGAACTTGAGCAACTAGATGTGAAGACAGCTTTCCTGCATGGAGAGTTGGAAGAAAAAATATACATGAGCCATCCAGATGGATTCCAAGTTCCAGGTAAAGAAAATTATGTCTGCAAGCTAAAGAAGTCCTTATATGGGCTAAAACAGTCCCCCAGGCAGTGGTATAAACGATTTTATAGTTATATGGTGCATCTTGGCTATCACAGGAGTCCGTATGATTGTTGTGTGTACTACAATGATACGCAGAATTGGTCACGTATTTATCTAGTTCTATACGTTGATGATATGTTGATCGCTGCTCAGAATAAATCAGACATTCAGAAGCTGAAGGGGTCTCTCAGTGCTGAGTTTGAGATGAAAGATCTGGGTGCTGCTCGGAAAATTCTGGGAGTAGAAATCTATAGGGATAGGAAGAAGAGAAAGCTATTCCTATCACAGGAAGGGTACATCAAGAAGATTTTGAGCAGATTTGGAATGTCTTCAGCCAAGCCTATAGATACTCCAATGGCATCTAACAGCAAGTTGGGAATGTACACGGTTCAGACTTATAAGGAGAAAGAGTACATATCTCGAGTTCCATATGCTAGCGCAGTTGGAAGTTTGATGTATGCTATGGTCTGCACTCGACCAGACTTAGCATTTGCTGTTAGTATGGTCAGTCGGTTTATGGTTCAGCCTGGGAAGGAACATTGGCAAGCTGTTAAAAGGATTTTCAGGTATCTTAGAGGTACCTCAGATGTCGGTCTCTGTTATGGGAATGATACCCGATGTTTAGTGGCTGGTTTCTCAGATTCTGATTATGCTGGAGATGTGGACAGTAGGAGATCTATGACTGGTTATGTGTTCACTTTTGGAGGTTCTGTTGTAAGCTGGAAGGCAACTCTACAACCTACGGTTACTTTGTCTACTACAAAGGCAGAGTATATGGCCTTGACAGAAGCTGCATAGGAGGGAATTTGGTTAAAGGGGCTGGTTAATGATCTAGGCTTACATCAGGATCAGGCTATAGTGTATTGTGACAGCTTGAGTGCAATATGCTTAACCAAAGATCAAGTCCATCATGAGAAGACAAAGCACATTGATGTCAGGTATCACTTTCTGAGAAATGAGAAGAGAATTAAAGTGAAGAAGGTAGGGACAGCTGATAACCCTGCTGACATGTTCACCAAGCCAGTTCCTGAGAGCAAGTTCCAACATTGTTTGGACTTGCTCAATATCACAAGTCAATAGTCTGAGCCCCTGTCTAGGGGCATCTGAGGCAGAGAAATGTTCTGGCACTGTCATGGTGCATCTGTTTCTGTTGCTGGGAGGATTCAAGTCAAGGTGGAGATTTGTTGATATGCCTTGAATCATTTGTTTGCCGGAATACTACGGGGAGTCCGAGGGGCAGCGCCCCCCGCCTAAACGGTATACGTAATGTATTATGACTGGGATTGTTTTCCGCTTTCTAGTCGAATTAGGGTTTATTTCTTTGCCCTATATATATGCATACGTTGTACCTAGAGTAAGTATCTTTGGTATTCTGCTCAACAATAAAACTCTGGTTTCTCTGCCGTGGAGGTAGCTAACGTAACAGTTAGTGAACCACGTTAAATCCCTGTGTTCTTTATCTATTTATCGTTCTCGTTTGATCTCTCGTTATAACATCTGTAAATTAGCAAGTAAATCAATTATTACGATAAGAGAAACCAGAGAACGGAATTGATCTTCTTTTGAATGAATCTGGTTTTTTTTTCTTTGATTTTTCTAGTGTTTCATTTTTGTAGTTTTGAATTGCATACAACCTTAATCCTATCTTCGATAACAACTGAAAATAGCTTGACTGGTATTCTTGATGGTAAATTCTCAATACAACTTATTTGTGGATTTTGTTTTCTATTCTTGGATTTGAAAATGATTTTCTTATTTCTTCTTTGAAATTTTGTAATCGGATTGTAACGTTTCAATCACATGGCCTGACGGAAGAACTCGCAAATAGGTACTTTAACTTACTTTTTTTGTGTCAAATATAAATGTAAATTATACTACATTTGGTGCATATTTATTGCTTTGTTATATATAGGTTGCATTGAAGAAGGAGAATATGTTCTTCTCAAGAGATAGTACTTTACTTGTTCTTATATTAATTAGCTCATTTAAAGGATACCTCGTTTTTTTTTTACTTCTAGATTTGAGTTAACTGACTCATAAGATAATTCGTTTACCAATAAATTAACAAGTTACCATGATTCTTAGCTACTTTCAGCTTCTAACTACACTTGCATAATTCTTCCAGTGTATTCATGGGAACCATGAGCTAACAAAAAATGAAGAGTCCTTAAGAAGACGAGCTTAAAAACAACGATTTTTCCAAGGGAAATAATACCATAAAATAATATATCATGTAGGAAGGCATAGTGTTATACGAGATGTAGCTACAGTACTTTGGAACTAGCTTAGTGCTCGTAGAACCTCAGGATTGCAGTACCATTATTAGAAGTTGAGATAAGCATTGTTTTTTCTGCTTCTCCGCATACTTGCAATTCACCAATGGAAAATCTAGAAAGGTTTTCCACTAAAGTTGCTAACACTGATAAATAAATGACAACAAGTTGGAGAAATATCCAAAACTTCTTTAAAAACCTCACCCACAAGAGCATAAGCATTGCCTGATAAACTACAATACCAAAAAGTATATAGATAACATTGGATCTAGAAATATAAAGAGTAAATTGTGTTTCTTACCTTATTACAGTAACACTTGAGGAGTATAAATACTCATTAATCATGAAAAAGATAAGACATGAGCCAGTCACAATACAATAGGTGTGTGAAGGCATTAACAGATAACATACGAAGATAAAGCTGAGAGTATCTCAGGTGTAACAAAAGATAAACCAATGATATCATCCATTGCAATATGTTTTTTTCAAGTCGTGCTAATGGAGAAAAGTCTTCAAATCAACAACAACAACTTGTCCTTCAATAAACTAAACCTTGGTCCATGCAAACTCTTAGTAAAAATATTTGCAATCTGGGAAATAGTGGAAACATAAGAAATCTGCAAATTTTTTGCCTGCACTAGTTCCCTAACAGAAGGAAAATCTAAAGCCATATGTTTCATCTTGATATGAAAGAATAGATTAGATGCAACAAACAAAGAGCTCTTGTTATCACAAGCCAACCTAAGTGGAGTAGGCAGAAAAATCTCCAAATCCCTGAGTAGCTGACACATCCAGACTTGTAACACCCCGAGTTCCAGACAAGGGTCAAACCCATTTAGAGATCTGAACTCAAGGCATTACGGGTTGGAAAAAGACTTATGCATATATTTTTATTTTTATTTAAATGAAAATAACATATTAAGATGAATCATTAGGAACAATTATATTTCTTAAGCTCAAATTTATCCTTAATAATGTTCTCGATGCAACATTTGAAATCAATATACACTTTAAACAATCACAAGAAAAAATGCAATTAACAAGATAGATAACTTCTTAGTTTCACTTTCATCAACTTCCGTTTAATCTGCAAGAATGTCAATTGGGGTAAGATGACAACTCAATAGAATGCATTCTCTCAAAAGAAGCGGTAAGATAATCAATATATCAAAGAGAACATACAACATAACTTCGAGGAATCAATAGAATATTCAACAAATAATCTCACAATGAAAACATTAATGTTTCCAGAAAATCATCCAATTTAGATTTCGATGCATGAGTTCACAATACCAATAATGTTTTCAACAAATCATCTAATTCAGACTTCAACTCACGAGTTCACGGTACGAAAACCTTGGTTCGTACAACCACCTATCGTTTATCTCGACACGTACAACCGCCAGATGGTCAGGAACATAAGTTCTTACATGGGAATCATTACCCATTTAACTCTCGGGGATCATTACCCGTTTTACTCTCGGGGATCATTACCCTCCATTAACATGGAACCAAATTCCATCTAATGGAAAAACATGAACTAATTTTTCTTTTTGTAAATTATTTTTACAAACAACACTAGCAAACCATGGCTTAGAAACATATGAAAAACAACGTGTATTTCTTTTAAGCAATTAAGCAAACACACTAACTTCATAATATTATACTATGTGTTTCTTAATGTTAACTTGATCTGACCGTTTTCAAATTCTAGGTGAACATTTCAGACACAATTTTATATAACATATCCAAAATTCACAGCAAACCAATTGCTCAAACTTAAGATAATGATTTTACATCACGTTACCAAAATGTTCAAATATTAATCTCAAATTGAGCAAATAGAAATCACAATAAAAGATAAGACATAAACCTATAACTTTTGTCAAGACCTATAATCATTTTAACATTATTAAGATTACCTAAATCAATCAAAAACGAGATAAAGAGAAACTGTCCAGAATTTTAGAAAATATTTATCTAAACTAAAACAAAGATTTAACGGTGAATTTACGGTGGATGATCTCAAAAATTTAACCATAGATGCCTAATCATGTTTTTATCAATCGGAAGAACCTGATCATCGATTGGAGATATAGATTTACACGAATAAATTCCAGAAACCTAACAATACAAAATCATACACATACAAGCAAATCATTCAAAGAAAAAGGGATCTAGCATTCTACCTCAATTCCATTGATCCTTTACTGATTTTTTTCCAATAAAGCTTTCCTCTCAAGAACCCTAGCTCTAATTTATCTTCTTTCTCTCCATAGATTTTAGTTTTCTAACCTCTTACTCTCTTCCTTAATTTTAATTTTATAAAAAATATATAAATACTAGTACTACTAATAATAATTAATCCACTTATTTACTATTTTATTTATTTTATTATCTTTTCATTTTTTCTTTATTTTATTTACATATTAAAATTAATTAGGTGATTATACTCTTACCCAAAACTTGTAGCTTTCTAGTTTAAGTAACCCACTAGGCTAAGGTAAAGGAAACAATAATCTAAGTTAACTCGGTTAAAACCGACCCGAAACGGTAAAAAAAAATACAGGGTATTACAAGACTAGTTCAGCAGCAGCCTGTGCAAGAGCCCTGTATTCAGCTTTTGTAAAGGATCTGGCAACAGTAGCCTATTTCTAAGGACCAAGAGATAGGATTGTTACCAAAAAATAAACAAAAGCCAATGGTAGACCTTCTATCATATGGAGAACCAACCCAATATGCATCACTATAGTCTTGAAGAATTTACAAACCCTTGGAGAAAAATAGACCATGATGTAAAGTGTATTTAATGTATCTCAGAATTCTTTTTGCTGGAATAAGATGCATTGTGGTAGGCTTGTGCATAAACTAGCAGACTGGTTAACATAGTAGATTATCTCAGGTCTGGTCCAAGTTAGATATTGTAAAGCACATACTAAGGACCTGTATTTTGTAGGATCTGGAAGAGGATCACCATCAAGATCACTTAGCTTCATAGATACAGAAGAAGGAGAACTGCAAGGCTTAGAACCCACCATGTTGTGCTTCTCAAGTAAGTCCAAAGCATACTTGGTCTGACACATGAATAGCCCAGAAGAATTTCTTCTAACTTCTAATCCCAAGAAGAAATGAAGATCACCCAAATCGTTGACAAGAAACTTAGCACTGAGTGCTGAAATAACATAAGTACGATGAGAAGATGAGTTCCCTGTTAAGATAATTTATTTACATATACTAGAATAATGGTTATTTTTCTGCTCACACTGTACACAAATAGAATTGTATGTGCAACAGAAGTAGTACAGCCTGGAAATAGAAAAACTGAATGAAGCTTATCATACCAAGCTCTTGGTGCTTGTTTAATCCCGTAAAGAGACTTATGAAGTTTTAAAACATATTTAGGATGAGTTGGATCCACAAAACTAGGTGGTTGAGTCATATATACCTACTCCTTCAGATCTCCATGAAGAAAAGCATTGCTCACATCTAATTGACTATTTTTCCAGTTATAAGAGACAACAATAGAAACATTTAGTCTAATAGTTGTTGGTTTATCCATATCACTAAATGTCTCATTATAGTCTACACATGTATGTTGATGAAACTCATTGACCACAAGTCTATCCTTGTATCTGCCTATAGAACCATCAACCTTTTGCTTGATTTTAAATACCATTTACAACCTATAATGTTTTGGGAAGAATCTGGTGAAACCTTGGACCAAGTTTCATTAAACATTAGAGAAGCATACTCTTCACCCGTAGCTACCTTTCATTTGGGATCCTTATTATCCTTAGTGAAATAGGTAGGAGTAATTGGAATCACATTGCTCAATAAAATAGTAGGTAGCAAATGCTTGGATACAAAATAAGATTTTGGTTTAAAAATGCCAGACTTTCCCCTAGTTTGTAGTCCATGATCATTGGCAAGAATAGTAACAAGAGTCAAAGAAGAAGATTGAATGGCAGATGGAACTGAAGTATCAGCATGTGACAAAGAAAAATTCTCTAAGGTGAACTGAGCATCAGTAATGAAGGTATAAGTTGGATTAGTCTTCTTCATTAAAGAAGTATATGGATATTCAGTTTCATTGAACACAACATGTCTGGAGACATATACCTTCCCAGAAGTAGGTTCCAGTACATATAACCTTTTTGTTTGCTGTTATAACCAAGAAACACAGAATGCAAACTTCTAGGAGAAATTTTATGAGGTTCATATGGTCTTAGACATGGAAAGCAGGAACATCTAAAACATCTAAGAACATTATAATCTAGCTTCTTGTGAAATAACAATTCAAAAGGAGATATAAAATTAACGCATCGGACAGGTAATTTGTTAATAGTGAAGTTGGTTGTGATAAAAGCATCAACCCGTAAAGATTCTGGAAGTTTGGATTGTATTAAAAAAGTTCAGCCAACATCTAACAAATGCCTATATTTTTCCTCGGCAATACCATTCTTCTCACTGGTGTGAGGACAAGTCAAGTCATGCCTAATTTTATACAATGTTGTAAACTTAGTAATATCACTATTGATAAACTCACCACCCCCATCAATTTTGATTGTAAAACTTCTCAAAAATAATTCATTCTCAATTTGATTTTTAAAGTTAAAGAAGATTGTCTTAAAATCAGATTTTGCACTTAATGGAAACAACCAACAAAATCTAGCAAAATCATCTATAATGTTGACATAGTAAAGAAAACCATTATTGGATATAACTATAGATGGTCTCCAAAGATCCATATGTAATAATTTCAATAGCTTAGAAGTGAAACTATATGATAAATTGAATGGGAGTTTATGAGACTTCTCCAACTGTCAACATTCACATAATATATGAGACTTTATTACATGTTTAGCATAAATTGAATTACACACTTTCTGAATAGTTTGAAAAGAAGGATGTGCAAGTCTATTATGCCAAATGACTGGAGAAATATTAATGGACTGAAGTGTTTGAATGTTGGATTAAAATTTGATTGGATAAATACCATTTTCATGTGGTCCCTACATCAGAATCTTCCCAGTTTGAAGATTCTACATAATATAACCAATAGAAGATAAGGTGACTGTGCAATTGTTGCCAGAAGTGAATTTGTGAACAGAGAGAAATTTAGCAAATGCCTTAGGAAAATGCAGAATATTATCTAAAGTAAAATACTTATCATGTGTTTTTAGTACTGAATTTCCAGCAGAAGATATGGACATACCTTCTTCATTTGTGTTCGAATATAATCATATCTCTCTTAATAAATATAGTCTTCATAAGTAGAAGCATTTGGAGAAATATGCTGATTAGCACCACTATCAGCATACCAGGGATTTTACCAAAAATGCTAGCTGGAGCAAGCATGGCATGTGGGCTCTGTGGTGGATTTCTTCCTTGATGTAAGAAGTTCACTCAATTAGTACATTCTGGAGCTAGATGACCAAATCTTTGAAAGATATGACATTGTGGTCTGACAGCAACTAAAGTAGGTGGAGGAGGAGCAGCAGAATGCATGATAGGTCTAACTAGCGTCTAAGCATAGAAGAATTGTAACCACCTCTGAAGCTTCGATTAAATAGATTTTACATCTATAATTGGAAGTATAACCTCATATCAAGATAGAACTAGGGAATCAATAATTGTGAGGTTCTAAGGGAGACCTAGATTGTGTGAAAAATGCTTTGTTCTCAGATTCAGATATAAGAGATCTGGCATTGAGAACAATTTCCTCATTCAAAATAAAATTATATAATTTAACACTTGTTATAGAAGGATTTCGAACATGAATAGATGTAGCAAATGAATTGTAAGTAGAAGATAGATCTCAGACAATGTGGTAAAAACACACCCAGTATCACTAATAATTGAACCAACAACATCAAGAGCATCACAGAGTTTCTTAATATCATTGAGGTAAGTGATGATAGAATCATTACCTAGTTTAATAGATTGAAGTTTGGTTTGCAGCTGAATCGTATGAGTAGCAGATGCTTGCGAAAACCTAGCTTCAATTATGCTCCATAGTTATGAAATAGATTCAGCACCAACCACACAAGGAATAACTTCTGAAATTGTTGAACTGAGAAGCAGAATAATAGTTGAATCTTCATCATGTCGGATTGTGTATACAGGGTTAACAATATCATTGTTTTCATTGTGTCTAGAAGTAAACTGAGCTGGACATTCAGAAGATCCATCAAGATATCCAGTAATGGAAAATTTTGTAAGCAAAACAAGAACTAACAATTTCCAAGTAAGATAATTGTCTTCCTTTAACTTGAATCGAATGATATTAAGAAATTGATCGAAAGGAATTTGAGCAGTGGATCTTTGATTCGCCATGAGAGAACACAGAAAAAAAAATGAATCTAAATCTTAGAAAACTTCATATTGCAAATGTGATGGACCGTAAATTTTCCCTCTAGTAAGTTGATTTTCAACCCATCCAGCAGGGCTGAACCCCCGTTCCATCACTCATAAGAAAAAGGAATAACGATTTTTTTTTATTAACAAGCTACAAATCAATATTTTCCTAAACGTGAAAAATCAACTGCTCACAAAGAAAGAAAAAACATAAATATGCTTAACATAGATTCAAGTAGTTCATAAATTGAAACCAGAAAATCATTTAAACATATACAGGTGTTTGTAGTTGAAATTAAAAACTCTGAACAATGAATGAGGTTTGATATACAAGGAATTCAACATCTGAAATAATCAAGAAATTTTTACACAAAACTAACATTCAACTTTGCACATTTAAATCATTTGTACTTGGTAAAATCTAATCAAATTAACTTAGTATTAATGCCAAAACACACCATGAGCGACCCATGATATATATATATATATATATATATATATATATATATATATATATATAAAAGCACAACGACATATACCACGTTGTTTCCTTATCTCCACGTCGTAAGCTCTTTCCAGCTTACCACATCAAGCTAGCTCCAAACTCTGTGAGAAAATAAAACAAAACGAAAGGATGAGCCACAACCCAGTAGGGGATATAACATAGAACTAGTGCCAGGAGATTTACAATACAAAATGCCACATGGTAAAAGCAATAATATAGAATTAAACTATGATATGAAATTCATAAACAAATTTAAACATTCATAAGCTGCATTTCGTTTTAATTTAGATAAAACTACTCTGCTCTTTGTATGGATAGTGCCAATGCCAGGGTAGTCGGATACCAGCCATCGTTTCGAATGATCTTCCGGGTAGCCACCGAGTTGGTGGGGTTGTCAAAAACAAGGCACAATAATGCTAAGATTTGTGCACCCATATTGCACAATCCTAGCACCACAGGAATATGTTGAGCTCAAGCCCATAACCAAAAATAAATTTTCCGGATATTACAGCAAAACACTGAAGAACAAGGACTGTTGTAAAGAAAAATGCACAATTATTGAGATACAAAGATGATTCATTAATGGCAAAAATAAAAGAAAAATGACTTGGATCGAAAGATCCTTTGGTACCAAGATAACATTGAATCCAGAATTCAAAAGAGTAAATTGTGTTTCTCACCTTATTACAATAATATATGAGAAGTATAAATACTCACTAATCAGGAAAAAGAGAAGACAGGAGCCTGACACAACAAAACACGTGTACGAAGGCATTAACATAAAACAAATCAAGATAAATATGAGTATAACTCAGGTGTAACAAAAATTAAACCAAGGATATCATCCATTATATTTAAGTAATGAGAAGACGAGGACAGTAGATGCAGGTTCTTATAAAATAGTATAAAAATATAATCAAGAGTTAGATGATACCCTTCACGTGCAAGCACAAAGCATAAAAGCCCAAGTTCAGCTTGTGGTGGCCTAGTAGTACAGAATGAACGTCACATTCTTTATTTATATGAGATGTGGAAGATTTAGAGGTTTCACTTTTGGTAGAAACCTATTATTGGGGCTGCAGACTTTTGTTCATGAGAACTGCAGTGGATTCAAATATCCAAAATGCAGATATGGGGAGACCTTATCTAAACCAAAGGTCAAAAATACCCTTTCATTATAATCCATATTTTCTTCTTCCTCTCTTCTTTTTCTCCATTGTCCCTTTCATTTTCTTCTTTGACGATTAATCATCGATTCTCAATTGAATCAAGTGAATTCAACTGAATCATCTTAAGATGAAGATGTTGAAACTGAAAATCAAGAATTGGTGAATGAAGAAGTTGAAACAGACGTTAATACTCCAGAAAAATGACTGTTATAAGGTAAAAATCGAAAAACCCATCATTTATTTCTGCTTTTGTTTGATTAAAAGGTGAGATTCAATGAAGTTAGGGTTTAAAATTGGGTTTCTGAAATTTTTTATGGCTAGGAGTTCTTATTTTCCCAACCGTAAATCAGTTATTACGGCTAGGAAAATAACAATTTCGAGCCATAAAATAGGTCTACGGCTGGGAAAATAAGAACTCTCAGTCGTAACTTAGATATTATCAATTTATTATAGCTGAGAAATGAAGAATTCTTAGCCGTATGTTAACCTGGAAAAAAAATCCTAGCCGTAGAACGTGTAGTGAAAACCATATTCCCAGTCGTATGTTTGTTTATGGCTAGCTCGTACCTTGATTGCTAGCCGTAAATGAGTCTGAAATTTGGATAAAAGTTTAAAGTTTAGTTTACGGCCGTTACAACTAGGAGTTTATGAGTTCTCAGCCGTAGAAATTTTTTTTCTTGATTATCAAAAGCTAAGTATAAACCAAACTCGTTAATCTAATCAAACTACTAATCTTAACTAGTTTAATTAATTAATTCATTAGTACTAGTTAATCTAGGGTACTCTAGACATTATGATAAATAGTAGGATAAGGGGCTTTTGAGTTGATTACAAGATGACCTAATTTTATCATCTTGTAAGCCCCTAAAACTCAGAGCTACAACCCCAATAATAGGGTTCTTTGGTAAGCAATAACATCACTAGAAGAGGCACCCACATCAGAATTTAACCCCGCATCAGAAGCGGCTATTTCAGGGCCAGACAGATGCTCAGTAGGTGATACCTCCGTTGTAGTAGACATGTTGGAGCTGCTTTCAGCATTATCAATGACAACTTCCAATAAATTTGGCAACCGAAAAACAAATAGAAGAAAGAAAATACGAATCATCAGTAAGTCTATCTCAGGGAATTCAATGGTATTTGAAGAATGCAGAAGCTTACTTGTTGTAGATGAGCATGCTCCTCAAACAAAGTGGAGGATTCAACAAACTCAAAAGCAAGACAATAAACGCATCCCCTTCCTGATGCTGCTTATCATCCTCTTCCATAACCATCACAGCTTTGCCACGCCCCTGATCAGATCCATGCAACTCTCTTACAGGAGAACGAGGCAGCTCGACATGGAGCAAAAGCTTTGCCACATTTGGATGATTTCGAGCCAAGCAGGTGAGAGTTTAAAGAATATGTCGGGACACCAAGGGAGGAACTCCTAAAAAGATAGTCTAAAAAAGAGATTGTAAATTATGAAGTATAATAGTTTATCCAAATATTAATTGCTAAAGTCTGACAAGAACTCACGCCAATCAACAGACAACAGCAACTCCATAAAAATGAGTTCATTATCCCTAAAACAGTACATTCTGTTATATATTGAGTTCATTATCCAAGATTCAGATAATACTTATTATTGGTGATATGTCTCTACTCATGCATCGGCATCCGAATTACTATAGAGAATCTGGTATTCTCTCTCTTGGACCATAAAAATTTCCTTCCACCGCAAACTTGCTTCTCGTATATACTCATTGGTGCTATGTCTCTACCTTCATTAATGCATGGACCAGTACATTCAGACAGAAAACGACTGAAGCCCACAATGGTTGCTCATTGGCAGGAACTTGCTGCATTGTAACTTTTTGGATACAGATATCACCAAACGGTCTGCAGCGCACAAAGAATTTAGTGACAAAACATAAATAAGATGATAAATTATACACAAATGTAACATTATATGATTGTTGAGTAAGATTACCTTTCTAAGAAACTTTCAAGTGCTTTTTCTGTGCACAGGATGTTCCCTTGTAGACGTAAAGATCACTGCAGGCTTGATTCTGGAAGACGTTCATCATTATCGAGTAGTGTATTGTTTTGAAGAGTCCTTGGTACTACAGATGTAGTTCCTACTTACAAACATCAATGTTGAAGGCGAAATTCAGGAGACGAAAGTAAGAAACCCCGCTTGTTGGAAAGGCAATGTCACTTTATATGGAGTGCTAGCCTTAAACTTATTTCATGCACCTGAATGCCGATAGTTCCATACACAAAAAACAAACAAACGTGAACTTAAACTTTCTTTCAAGGTTCTTACTTATTATTGATGCAGAATCTAATTCAAGGTTCAGAGATAACAGCTTAAACAAGCACTGTATTCAAAGAGTTTAATTTCACAAAGATATCAGAATTTCAATGTCTCAATTCATTTTTGCCGAGATAGATCATTCCGCCTACTAATAAAAAAACCAGGAAAGACAGACATAAGAACCTTGGCAGCTGATACCGGCATGAACTAATTGAAAACAACCGAAGTCAAAAAAAGTGACTTAATTTTATTAATTGAGAACAGGGAGAAATATGATTGATTTGACAAGATATAAAAATCCGGTTCGACTCAAGCAAGATATTCAGTCGGCTATCATGAACAATCACAGAGACATCTTGATGGCATGTAGTTGGCTATATTCAAACAAAAACTACTTACCAGCTCTTCTCTCTAACTGACCTGCCACTGCCTAAACCCGTTGGTTAAGCATGACCATCAGAGGAGTTTGTATACATAACAAGCCGCTGGCAAAACTACAAAGGAAAAATCATACAACTATATTATACGTTATTACATTTCCTAAAATTATCTCAATTACGATCATAAAAAAACTGGTTATGCCAGTATTCAACTAACATGGAAAAAGCATATATATGCTCTAAAGATGTCGTTTTTCTTGTGGGCTGCTTATATGGATTAGATCCCAAGCTTGGAGATACGAAGACTCGGATGGGTTGTTCAGAGACAAGCACTTCATGTATTTTTTGCAGCAGTGAAGCAAAGCCAATTGAGCAATTATCAACTCATTGCTCATACAGTCGACAAATCTGGTTTTATTTCATTAAATCTTTGAAAAAACTCTGGATACAATAATTGAGCACTCAACAACATTGTATTTCATGGTGCCTGAAATTTTTTAGATGTTGAACAAAGCGATAACGAAACACCTTTCTAGTGCAATATCTTGTCATGTTTGGCAGGACAGGAATTCAAGATTTCTCTGTGAAAGAGTTAAGATTGAAGCTAAACTGATAATGACAATCAAACAAAAATTTCATTCTTTGCAACAGCTGTTAATTTCTAGTTTTCTACAGTATGTCATACACACAACTGTGATAAGAGTCTGTTTGATTGACGGATGTATCTAGAATTTCAGTGGCTGAAAATCTATCTTTATCAAGATATGTCATTCCGTCTACTGACCTGCGGTCAAAGAGAGTCAGACATAGAACAACAGATGTGTCTGCATGAGATTCAATTGGCTACCAGCTTCTTTTCAAAAGCCAAGCTCCCACTGTCAAAATTATTGCTTGAGCATGACCATCAAATGGAACATGGCATAACAAATTGCAGGCAAAGGTACAAACAAGAAATGCAGAAATGTAAAAAAAAAAGTGTATATATGTTAAGTTTTAAGTGAGATTCAACCGATAGACCAGAAGCCCAAGTGAAGAGACTACAGCGAGGCATGTTAGGGTAATGATATACTCATAGACTACTTATAGCTTCAGCTGCAAAACTTAGAACAATGGTGATGGCCATAAAAATATTAAAATGTACAAGAATAACCCTGTATCCATACCTTATCAAGCTTCTCTAATTGCCATCTGAAAGAAATTTCCATCCTGTCATAGCGTCAGCGATAACCCTAATCACTGCAGAAACCTGGAACCTTACCATAATGTGTTGCTTTTCATAAAGTATTATCTATAGCGCTACTATTATGACAGAAAGAACTAGATATAGGCAAAGAAGGATTAATACAAATTTGAAAGAAACAAAGATCCATATAAGCTCAATATCCTTTTGAGTCTTGATAGAGATTCAGATTTTCGCAGTTACCCTAGGTTTTTCAGTTCATCACTTGAAAGAGTGTTTATTAACAATTTAAAAACAGAATTACTTGGTACAACTTTCCTTTCACGCATCTCGCGAAGAAATTGTAATGCCGTCTCAGTCTCTTTCCCTTCAAGAAAGCCCTTATTGATGGTATCATACGTTCTAGAATCTAGTAACCAACCTTTCTCTTCCATTTTGATGATTAATTTGTTAGTATCCAAGAACATCCTGTTATAAAAAAGGCCAACCATCATCGTGTTATAGATTACTATATTAGGAACTAATCCCTTTTTTGGAATCTCACTAAAGAGTTTCCCTGCATCTTCCAACTTGCCAGACTGACAAAAACCAGGAATAAGAATACTGGACATTTGAACATTAGCTAAGATACCAGTACCCTCCATGGATTCAAACAATTCTATTGCCTCCACAATTTTTCCATTCTTGCAGAGACCATCCAAAATTGTACCTTATGTAACTTCATCTGGAGACTGACCAGAAGATTGCATCTCATTAAGAAACTTCTGAGCAGTTATCATTCTCCCATCCTGGTATCCCCTTAATAGTATACTATAGGTAACTGTTGTGGGTTTCAATCCATTTTGCTTCATTTTCTTGAATAGCTGCATAGCTTCATTCAACTTATGATCCGTACAGAACCCGTCAATCAATATATTGCAACTGATAACATCCGGTTCAAGGCCCCTATCTACCATCGAGTCGAACAGTTTCACCGCATCTTGCAAACGACCTACTAAACACAGACCATCCATCATTGAATTGTAAGCAATCTGATTCTGTTGTATGTTTATCTTGTCCATTAGTTTAAATACCCCCCAAACATCTTCTGTCATCCGATCTTTACAATGTGAATCTATTAAGATACTAACAGTTAATAACAGTTATTGTATCGGGTGAAATCCCTCAATCCATCATTTGATCAAAATATCTTCTTGCTTCTTCCCGCTGACCATGTAAACAATGACCATGAACCATAGAATTATAACTTGTTAGATTCGCAGGGATTCCTCCACTAACCATCTCGTCAAAGAGTCTATGTGCCTCATCCAACCGGCCTGGATTGCAAAGTCTGTTGATCAAAGAAGTGCAAACAACTACATTTGGTATAACATTCAAATCTCTAAGCATTTCAGAGAAGAGAACCAAAGCTTTGTCAACTAAACCTCCTTTACAAAGTACATCTATGATGTCAGAATACGAAAAAACATCTGGTCTGCAGTTTCATTTCAACATGTTCTTTATTAACTGAAGAGCAGGACCCACTTGACCAGTTGTGCAAAGCCCATGTATAGAGTATTACATGTATAGGCATCAGGTTGAATACCTAATTGAGTCATTTTAGTAAGCAGTTTGAAGGCAAAAATCAATCTTCCCTTGTAGACACAACCCTTTAACCGGTGTAGGGACGATGACCTCTCTTAACAATCTCTCCAAGCAAACAGAAAACGTGATCAACTTTTCCTAAACGACAACAGTAATTAATCAAAATGCTTAATGTATAGAAATCAAGTTTTACGCCAACCAAATTCATCTTCCAGTTCAACATATCCCAATACCTGACAGAATGTAGTGTTAGATGGTAAAGGGCTTTCTGAAATCAAAGTATCTCAAACCATCATGAAGATTCTTAATCCTTCCAGATTTACACTCATCCTTCACAAAGCGTTCAAGTTGGGTTAACATTAGGATGAATGAGAGACTAATCTTGTGCGCAGTAATTTTTTTGTCCAAAATTTACCTTCTCTTCTTCTGAATCGAAGCCATAGTTTTGTGATACAGTGACAATCACAGTCTATGCTATAACAAAAGATATACACAATTCCTAAAATGTGGCCTGGACACTAACTCCCAGGTGATTGGAAGAACAGAAACAAATTGACATATATAAATGTGAGTGAACAAGAAAGGAGTTACATTGATTGATGATTGACAGATTAAAGGTTCATCCACTGAATAAACCACAGCACACAACAAAATGGTGAAACAAAATAAAAAAACATTGTCCTGCTGACCTTCGGAATGCATCCGCGCACTAGAGAATCTAGTATATATCGGATATCCCTGAATATTGGGTATCCTCAGAATCACTCAAGACA
>JAJJMC010020972.1:4637774-4679763 GCA_023531435.1 Papaver californicum | reverse complement strand
CTTTCTTTTTGAATAAGAGTAAATGAAAGAAAAACATTCTTCCATTAGTATCCTCCCTCTCTTGGATCATAACAACCATTCCTTTCCAGCCCAAACGTGTTTCCCATTTATACTTATTGCTTCTGTTTCTCTACCTTGCATGATTGCAAGCACCGGGATTTCAGAATAGAAAACAACTGATGCCCACGATGGATACTCATTGTCTCGAACTTGCTGCATTGTAATTTTCTGAATACACCCTTCACCAAACGATCTGCAATGTGAAGTGAAATTTATGAAATACACCAAATTGATTTAACAGTTTTTTGTTGTTGAGTAAGATTATTACCTTTCAAAGAAACTTTCAAGTTCTTTTTGTTGAATCGGATTTTCTTGAGTAAACTTAAAGAATATTGCACGCTTCATTTCTGGTAGATGTTCGTCCTTATCAAGCGCTGTGTGATTTGGAAGAACAGAAGTATACGCTGAGGGTCCATCAACAGCAGGTGCTGCTTGTTGCGGGTAGTGATTGGGATACTCATGGACATCGTGCAGATTTTGCATTAAAGGAAGAACATTCAATTGGGCAAAGCTAATGCCAGACACCTCTTGAATGATATCCTCGAAAGCGATAGAAAATGATCCGAAGACGGTCTCATTCACTTTAGTTATGACATTCATCCTGTTCCTGTATACCAACATAATATTAATAGGCTTACCACCCATTAAGCGTTCAGTTAATGGCATATCAGACACATTAACCGCGGGTACAGGCGGTGTAACTGATTCCACCCATCCAAGACAGATTTGTGCTTCATCCAGGATCTTGTTAACCATCATTTCATGGGTCTTCAAAAGCTTTCGAACTAGATTCGGAAACCCCATTCCTTCAAGAAAAATCCACAATGCTATGGCTTGCATACTTATAACTATTTCCTGGCCACTATCGCATACGAGCCGCCTGTACAACACTCTGCCATCTAGATAGAAGTTTTTAATATCCTCTGCAGTGACATTATCAGCCATTACAATGATAGCAGAAGAGATTGATATACCGATGAAGTGATGGATGGATATTGGATTGATCGAATGAGTAAAGCTAAGGGGCGTGGTATTGGTAATTGGGGTTTTGACACATTTTATAGGCACTATTATGACTCTTGGAGATGTCTTTTGCCAAGAGAAGCGACTCTTGGTGAGAAGAAAAATGCGAAAAGATGTGTGCTTCTTCAGTTTAAGACACAACGGTTGATGCAATTGCGTGTATGGGCCTTAACAGGGGTCCTACTTTAGAATCAGAGTCCAACCAGAAAAAGGAAATTCCAGGATACAAATCCATACTTGTATAAATACATCATTCATCCACACCCAGAGAAACACTCTTTCGTAGCTTCAATATATTTACAAATTTTAATATTGCGATTATCACCATGTCCGCAGCACCAGCGAAGATCCTTTTGACTACTATCAGAGCCAGTATCTTGGCAAAGGTGATCGACTACTGCTGCAAACACGCTGAGGCTGAGATTAATGAAGATAAAAACTAGTCCCACATTTTTCCTAAAAACTACTGCCTGCAATTAGTAATGAACGGCAGAACTTTAAGATTGGATGCAGCATTTCGGCTAAGTAGGTACAGTACCTAAAACAGGAGTTGATATCTGCCAAATAGAGCTTTTTGTTATTTCACGGGCATTACTCATCTCTTTGCTGGAAAACATGAATTCACAGAGGTACAATGCTTTGGCAGGATCAGCACGAATAAGATTTGTCGAATGTTACCTTATGCAGTCACCTGGGCTGATTGGAAAGAACTGAACAAAAGAAATTATGATGGTCTAATGATGATGACATTTTTCGTGATTTATTCCTATGAACTATGACGACACATTTTTATTGCATTTCCATTATTAGATTCTATGTTCGAGAACTATAAATTAATCTTCCTTCCATCCGAAATTCGATAGAAACAAAGTGAAATAAAATAAAAACGAGTTTTAAAATTAAAATTTAGTCAGTTAGAGAAAAATGGAAGCCAAGAACGTGAAGGTAATTTCTTTGATGGAGTTATGTTGGGAATGTTTGCGGAGAAGAATTCACCATTCAGTGAGATGTGCTACGTGGGATGTCTGGTGCAATGTGGTTTTACTCATCGTCATGATCACAAGGCTATGTTTCAATGCCCATTGAGCTGTTTGCGAAAATGCATATTCCAGTGGACTCCGACTGACGAGGTCACTACTACTCATCACAACTACTGCAAGTTTGGTTGTGCTGCCTCAAGTTGCATCAAGAAAAGCACTCCTAAGGATCCTCGTGGAGATGAAGTGGAACGTTGTGATAATTCTTTTTGTCGTAATAAATGCACAAATTAAACACCCTATTAGGTGTTAGTTGTTTGTACGTAGTTTGATCGATTTATTAAGGATTTCATTAAGATGATTGTGATTGAATAGTCAATTATTCTATGAAGGAAATTCCCAACTTCAGTTGGGATTTTGAGTGCCATATATCATCCAACCAAAGTAGAAGAGAGATCTCACTTTAGTCAACCTCCTCGATTTTGGTCCAAGCTTTGCTAGCTCCTTTTGAAGGACCTGCACCACACTGCCGGTTCAGCTTATTCATGATAGGATTGTACACACTCTCCAACTCCCTCATCTGGCTGTAAACATCCTTCGTGTCAGCTAGTTCTTCGCTAGCCAACCAGTGCTTTGTGGACTGCATCATTCATTTTCTTGTTATCCTCCGTTGATACCTTCCCTTTGATGATATTTATCTTGTCCACATGTTATTGCTAACTCTCATAATCACCCTAATATCGAAAGAATACCGGTGATATGTTCAAGTCTGTTCCCAGTGCTCAAGCTATCTTACTAGAGGTGAGACTTCTAATAACTTAATTTCTAACTACTCATTTAGAGATAACCCTTCTTCTAAATTATGTTTTTTGAATTGTTAAAAACAGTCGATACTGCATGACTGGACTGATGAAGAGTGTGTCGACATTCTAAAGAAGTGCAAAGAAGCAACATAGAAAGAGAGGTAAAGTGATCACAGTGGATGTAGCACTTGAAGAAGAATCTGAGCATGAACTTACAAAGGCAAGATTGATTCTTGATATTGATATGTTAGTGAATACTTGTGGTAGAGAGAGAACCTGCAGATGATTGGGAAAATTTGCTCAAGCGTGCAGGCTTTACGTCTCATAAGATCAGACCCATTGGCGATATTTAGTCTGTCATTGAAGCCTTTCCATGATAAAAGCTCCAAGGAGTACTTTGCTTCTCTCTGTGAAGCGTATGCGATTCACTTGTCAACAATAAGCCATCTTCAATTGAGGAGATATGTTCCTATTTCCGGCTGTTTTATTTTTCCATTTTCCTTTTCTGGCCATACTATGCTGTTGTTTCTGTTGTTCTTGCTCCTATTGCAATTGAAACTCTACTTGCCTTAGCACAGTAGTGCACCTCAAACCAGCCCACTAAACTTCTATACAAGCTTGTTTTCCATGTGAAAGGAATCAATGGAGTAAATACAGGAACTAAATGGGAGTCGAGGTAAATAATGGTGAGTTTGTGTTCTTCAGCAACAATGGTGTGATTAGGCACGATGGAAATCACAATTTAGATAATAACCAGCAATATTCAAATGGAACTAACATGTAATTTGGTGAAAAGAGGGCGGTTAAGATAATGAGTGCATACGCTCAAAAGGCTGACCCCAAGTTGAAGTTTTAGGGAGCGTAAAAAGTGAAGTATTTTATTTTTATTTACAGAGATAAAAGACAGAAGAAGTCTGCGAAGCTAAGAATATAAAAGAAATGAGTTTGAAGCTCAAAAGATGAGTGCATTACTGATCTGTTACCGATTAAAAACAACAACAAAAGCCTATTATACTACTCGTTGAAGAAAAAAAAAGCTCAAATCAAGCAGCTGGCTTCCTCCCTCAAAAGATATGAATGTTTTACCCCAGAATGCACTGAAATCAATCAAAGTATGTAAGTTAGTTACAATAACTAAATGACAATCATATGGAAAAAAAAAAAGAAACAGTACATATAAGCTGGAGGAGATACTATAGAGTATATACCTTAGCAACAAACGCTATTCCAGACACACACAAACTATTAGGAGTGTTATTTTCTGTTTCTGTCATTTGTATCTGAGTCAATCTTGACTCGACTGTCATTGACTGGTGTTGTCCTATTTCTCTCTCTTTATATATCTTGTTCTGTAACAAAATTCTCTTTAACACACTTTTATCATTATAATAATATCTTTGAGAAAACTTTTCTAAAAATTATTTGTTTACAAAATTACAATGGTATCACGCTGTACCGATCCTTCAATCTTTTTCACCATCATTTTTCAATCAACATCTGTTTATTTATAATCCAGGATGGCCCAGCTGCGCCAGGGAAAAGAATAGAAGAAGCATCTGACTCCTTCATGCATGCTCCACTTGGCTCGGGGGGATATAGCTCAGTTGGTAGAGCTCCGTCCTTGCAATTGGGTCGTTGCGATTACGGGTTGGATGTCTAATTGTCCAGGCGGTAATGATAGTATCTTGTACCTGAACCGGTGGCTCACTTTTTCTAAGTAATGGGGAAGAGGACCGAAACATGCCACTGAAAGACTCTACTGAGACAAAGATGGGCTGTCAAGAACGTAGTCATGGGCTCCTCTTCTGTGTGTAAATCGGAGAAAATAGAAGTTTAAATAGCTGTAACTAGTAGGGATTCCCCTGTCCCACCTTTGTTCTATTTTAAACTAGAAGGTTCTGAGAGATAGATTAAAGAGTCATTATTGAGACGGACACTTCGTTTGTCGAGATCGCTTCATCGGCGGGAGCATGAATGTAGGATCGGGCTTGATGGACGCTTCAGAATACCTTTGGCTCCCTTTCATTAATTAGAAACCAGGAATTAGGTCACACACTTCAAGAGCTGCCTTCCTTATTCGATCGCTTCGGAACTGGACACTTATTTCGATCCTTCAGATGAATTTCATCGAGGTCCTGCGGATCCCACCCAATCTAAATACAGTTATAACGCCGGTGGACCAGACGAAGGAAGTAGTACCGTCGATTGGTTGTCAAAAAAAGCAAGAATCCCTTCTTTGTGTAATTTCTAGCGCCATAAATTGGTGCTTTTGTAGTCGATGAAAGAGCTCGAAAGCGGCCGGAAACGCTGTTTTTTGTGTATAGAAAGGACCTCACCGTTTAAACCGTAACCATAGAAACGATGGAACCCACAATTTTTCGTTTTTTATTTACTTTTTTTTTTTGATACCAAGTATCAATACAATTTCTTATTTCGAGGTGAAATGAAATGCCCCCATGCATGTCTGTCCCGGCAAGCCGAAAAGAGCTCTATTGTGCGTTTGTTTTTTCCATATTGTATTGCAAAAGCAAAGAAAGGAAAGTCTCGGATTTAGACTTCTACGTGCGGTGTATTACGCGCAAAATGATTACAACCACATTGACTGGCGTATAATACAAAACTTAAACATTTTCTAATCGTCAGATTCATTTCAGTATCTTTTACAGCATCATTTCCATATTTTTTGCATATGAATATGGCATTTCTTGATCCATTTTACTGAATATCTTTACCAATTTTTCATGCCCGTTACTCGAAGTATGGCTAATCGACCAAATAATTCTTCATCCGCTGGTGAATCTGAAACTTCAACAAATTTTACTCTTCCATTCACCAATATCTTAAACTTAATTTCAATCAAGCTTGATTCAACCAATTATTTGCTATGTAATTCTTATATCTACAAATCTATATGGACATGTTAATGGAGAAATTGAAGAACAATCTTCTGAGATTCTCTCAAATGATTTTCCAGCACCACATCCACGATGGATTTATTGGCGAAAATTAGATCGCTTCGTTGCAAGTTGTTTAAAAGCGACATTTACATCAACAATATCTAGTGATGTTCTTGGTTTATCATTAGCAAGAGAGATTTGGTTGTTTCTTGAAAAAACATTCAAACAAAAATTTGTTGCTCGCCGAGGTATGCTTCATAATCAGCTAAATAACATTCATAGAGGTAATCAATCGATTCTTATTTATCTTCATCAGATCCAGAAAATAGCTGATTCTTTATCTGCAATTGGGGAAAAGGTTAACGAAGCTGATCTCACTATGCATATATTGAATGGTCTAGGAAGGGAATATGACAATTTTGTGATCTCATCTTACAATAGAGAATCATCATATGTTTTCTCTGAGCTTAAGGCTAGGTTATTGATTTATGAGCAGTGGTTTCATGATCAACATCAAACATCTATAAAAATGTTTGATTCTCAATATCCAGCTGCATTTTACACTAAAAATGTCCGTTCTGGTGCAAGAAATGTTGGTACTAATTTCAAGAAAGACAAGAATCATAGAAATGCCTCAGGATTTACTCATACTACATATACTAATGGATCTACTTCAATTTTTGTACCTATTCTTGCTTCTGGTGGGGGTTAAAAGACCACAAAATGATTACTTTAAGGTGGAATGTCAAATATGTCGCAAAATAGGACATTATGCAAGTAGTTATTTCTTTCGTTATGCTCCTTCAAATAATGTGGATACTTCCTGTTGGTATTGTAAATGTGGCTGAGGTTGAGCAAGCTTTCTCTACTCTTAATGTCAATGTTGCTGACATTAGTGATAATCCTTCTAGTTTTACATGGCTATCTGATAGTGGTGCTTCTTCCCATATTACTGGTGATGGTGATTTACTTCAACGTACTTCTTCTTATGCTGGAAAGAAGAAAGTCATGGTGGGAAATAGTAAGAGGCTTCCTATCTCTTTAAACGGAACTTCTTTTTTGAAAACACCTAAAACTAGTTTTAGGTTGAACAATGTGTTACTAGTTCCTGAAATCAAACATAATCTCTTATCTGTTGCAAAGTTTACAAAGGAAAATTGTTGTTATTTTATGTTTGATCCCTTTGGTTATGATATTAGAAGTATGGTTGATATTACTCTATTGGCTGAAGGTGATATTGTTAATAATCAATATCCTATTACAAATCTCTCTACTTTTTGAAATAGATTTCATTACTCTTTTGCTACCTCTTTTGTTGTTTCTTCTAGAGTATGGCATGCTAGACTAGGAAATCCTTCAACTCATATGTTGCATGCTCCAATTGACATACATATGCTTTTAGTTAAGAGAATTCTTAGGTATTTAAAGGGCAATATTGGGGTTGAAATCAGTCTTAGAAATGATGGTGATTTAGAGTGTCTGAAGGCATTTACAGATTCAGATTGGGCTGGTTTCCTTGAAACAAGAATATCTACTTCAGGCTATGTGGTTTGATTAGGTTCTTCTATAATTGCAGAGTCTTCAAAAAAAAACCACAGTATCCAAGTCTTCTGCTGAGGCAGAGTACAAATGCTTAATTGTAGCTGCTGCAGAGTTAAAATGGGTGTCATATGTTTTAAATGAATTTTATATTCCTTTGTAGGGTCCTGTGCATCTTTATTGTGATAATACAAGTGTTATTTCTTTGGATTCTAACCCTGTTTTTCATGACAGGACAAAGCATATAGAGGTGCATTATCATGTTATGAGGGAGTTGGTGGATTCTGGTTTCCTGCAACTTCATCATATTGCTAGTGAGGATCAGTTGGCAGATCTGTTTACTAAAGGGTTGTGTTTTCCATTATTCTCTAAGTTGTTGTTGCAGTTGCTTGGATCGCCATAAACTTCTTTTGTTAATTCTTCTCTTATTACAAAGACTTAGTTCTTTTGTTGTTTGTGTCTGAATCCTTTTAAATTGATTAATACTTTACTTATCAGTTTAAGGGGGTGTATTAGGAGAGTTATTTTCTGTTTCTTTCATTTGTATATGAGTCAATCTTGACTTTACTGTTATTGACTTGTATAACCAGTGGATTTGCATTGAAATAGAAAATGACTTTGATTACCCTGAGACCATTCCATTATTGATAGATGGTAATATAACTTTTGATATACATGTCGAATATCAATGGAGGCCACCCAAATGTGATACATATATGGTACGTATATAGACATGTATCAAAGAATTATTCAAAGAAAAAGAATGTTAGGTGGACTCCTAAAGAGGTAATTATAAAAGTTCAATTGAAGTCAAATTCAGGGAATATGAATGTAGCAATTGGTGATTAGCATCTGGAATTAGCTATTGTTACTTCTAAATGTAATTTGGAGAATAGTATGTAGTTATTCAGAATATTGGTGGGGGTGTCAATTTGGATTCAGTGGGTACTGATAGAATTGATTCAGTGGCTGCAATTGTTGAAAGCAATAATCAAGCGATTAGTGTGGTAGTGAACCCAAACACAAAGATAAATAAAACTACAATTGGTAGTAAAGATGTAGGGGAGCTGAAAGGAATTGGAACTGCAGGTAGTAGTAAAGGGGTTATGAAGAGTAACACTAACAGAATTAGCGCATCCTCAGGAAATAAGAATGGATCTGTCAAGCATAGTCCTCTAAAGTCAAGCAGTGGTGTTGGGAATGTTTCTAACACCTCGCAGGGGGAATGGATTTCTTCTAAAGGAAAGAGCAAGGGTGTTAAGAAGACGACCTCTCCTAATAAGATTGTTAAGCCAGTGAACTTTCCAAAAAAATATCTTTTTTTGATGTTAAGTGACTTTCAAGCAGAGAGCCGATTTCCAATTGATAGAAGAAAGGAGTCTACAAAGAATTCGGTTGCCAATGCTTCTTCAGTGGTGTCTGATGAAGATAAGAGTTATTATCGAAGATTTAGAGGAAGACAGTGCAGACCTTGATGATTGCGAATTTGAGAGAAATCTTAAATTCATGTCTTGTGAAGATAAGATTTCAAAAAGAAAAGTGAGAGATTCAAAGAGAAACGAGAGAGAGCTTCACAGGCTCAAGTGGGATGGAAATAATGGAAGCACTAAGAAAGATAATCAAGAGACTCTTGGGAAAGGTCAAAGATCTCAGGCCAAAAAAAGTCTTACTTAGTTTCTTTAACATATTTTTATCATTGTAATATCTCTGGGAAAACTTTCCCAAAAATTATTTGTTTAAAAAATTATCAGAAACATACCAAGGCGTGATGAAGAATTCCCTGCCATGCTATACCGCAGTTGATGCAAAAAAACAAACCCAAACTCCTTCTGTGGAACCGGAGGTATCACTGTCATATGTAACCATCACGAGCTAGAGAGACGAGACAGACAAACAACTAACTCAGAAGGATCAAGTTACTGATACTTTGAATCTCAATAACAGTGAGAGTTATCAACCCAGTCACAAACACAAAATCCTTCGTGATATTACCTTGTCTAAGCCATTTCTCTTGGCGAAACCAACAAACTACAATAATATACGTCCATACGTATGATTCACCCATATCAGCCTTTCATATTAGGTCAACATCAACGTAAGATACGGATGTTGTTCACAGAAATGACACATCCCATTCTTGAAACTCTCTATATTATTAACCACTATATCAGACCCAGTATGCAATGGTTCATTCTTGAGTTGAAAAAGGATAAACAACAATACCAGAAATACAAGAACCAGAGAGACGTGAAACTTTTTAATCATGGTGTCCTTGACATTCAAAAAGCAAACAAAGTAAACCAATGAGAACAGGGCAATGTAGCACTGAATATTCCTAATTTACTGACCACCAGCTGTAGATTACTTATTAAACTGCAAGAGAAAAAAGAAAATTCATTTACACATCAAATCAAACAAATAAGAAGTTACTATCTACAGAGATAAGTAGAAAATTCCTTAATGAGAATGCTCAGAATTGAAAATTCAGTTTCGTAAGTGAGATGAAGTTTGTGTTGGTTCAGTAAATTTTAGAATAGAATTAGTGAATTGGGTTATATTCGAGAGGGTGTCGTTGAACAATTTCATCATTCTTGGAAATATAGGTTGTCAACTATCACTCGTCAATTAACTAAGACCCTGTCTATTGAAAATAATCCTAGGAAATGGTTCTACATGATTTGACTAGAATTCACATTACAAATTTAGTGCATACATTTGTACTAATATCAAGTATCAAAAGTACATGCACAGTTGTAAATTCACCGTGTATTAGATTCCTAGCAAAAGATTGGAAAAATATAGATACACACTGCTAATTTACCCACAAAAGATTTAAGTAAACAAGTTCGTAGCGAATGATTGCTCAAACTTGAAGATTCAGATTCATAACTAAAAGTTGTTCAATACAAAGTGTGTTGTTAAATAGGTTCATAATAGTAAGTGGTTCTACATGACTTGACTAACACCCCTCAACTTGTAAATTTGTGATTCTAAACATTCGGAAGTGTATCACGAGACAATTTCTACAAGTAAAACGTGTTAAAGGATTGTTCCTCAACAAACAATCTATTCGCATGCAAATTTAGTAGATGCATTGTGTTCCAAATGAATTTCACAACGTAGGAAGCTTAGTGATTGTTAGAAAAAACAATCTTAAATGAACAACCAACAAATTGAATTCCATAATACTTTAGGTAGTAATACCAAGTATGAAAAAAAAAAAATGTCAGCTGTAATTCATCAAATTTCTGGCAAAAACTAGAAAACATACAGTCAGACTAGTAAATTACCCCTAAAAACCCCTTGAAAAATAAGGATAATGCTATCTAAGCTTGATTTCTATACCAAGCCCTAAATAAAACTGAATAGAAAAAAAATTAAAGCTCACTATTACTGATCATTTTGAAGTTCAATGAAAAGAAATATACCTCTCTTTAGCAGCTCTAGGTTGCGTCGATACCATAAGGGAGCGGTCGTAACTGCATCGATAATGATACTGATACACCTCCGATACTGCTTCATCTCACTAGTCTTACTTTTTTGTTTAGAACTAGATCTATTTAGCTTTTTTTTGGGCCAATTATAGATATAGGCCGGTTTTGACCGTTTCTTAAAAAAAATGGTTTCAAGGCGTTATCTGCCAACTGTCACCGTTAGCCAATATATAAGAAGATATTTTAGCCCTTCACCCAGAGAGTCATGTCCAATAACTCGGCTCGATCTCATTAACTCGGATGGACCTCTTCATATGTGTGCTTTGTTATGTTTGTGTGGAGCCTGGTAGTGCATGAACCGGTTTCGTACTTGACCCGATCCGACTGGTGGTCCGTTGGGAAATTAAATGAAACTTTTTGAAAGGTTTGTTTATGGAAAGGAGGGACGGTACTTTTTGAGAGAGTTTCCATATCTATGGTTTGTATCTTAGTATTATCGTATCATCGTTGTATTCCTCTGGAACACTATTTTGTGATCATAGTGAAACTGCAGCCGCTCCTTGGATGTAGCCTAATTTGGGTGAACCAAGTAAATCTTGTGTGTTTTTGTTTTTCCGTTTTGTTTTCTTTATAAAATCGATCCTAACATGCTTTTATACACACCATCATCAACTGACACGTATTAGGGAAAAATTGGTCCCCGCGTTCAACGGTAATCTCATCTTCTCGATAAAAATATATCTTCCCCGCAGATTTTTTTATCTTTTTTCAGTAATCAATTATGATCTTCAAGATGGGTGGTGATGTGAATGATTCATCAAGTTCTAGCAGTAGTATGAACAAGATTGTGTATTTTATTTGCGACAAACGGATGTCCATGGATTTATTAAGGTGCAAATATGTACCTTTTAATGTTGTTAGGGAAATTTTGAGATCTAAAACTGCTGAAAATAATGGAAGAACCTTCTTCAAATGCTTGAATATGACGTGCAACTACTTTGACTGGTTTGATCTTGCATCTTCTCCAACTACGGTTCTTCCATATAGTCTCTCCAACACCATTACCCTTGTTTTCCATGCAGTATGGTATTGAATGTTAACCTTCATACACTTATTGAACTCTGCTGCTAAGTCATCTGGACAAGGTATTGCAACATTATGACCAAGAGTCTTCAATGTGCATGTACCATTCTGCTATATGTGGTGGGTTTACACACTTGTTCTTCCCTTTAGGATCACCAATAAAGTTGTGGATCAGCTCAAATCTTCTAAGTGTAAAGGTCTTTCCTTCCCCTTTCTTTACAAACCCATATATGAAGAATGAACATTTCTGAGACCTCCAATGAATGCATTTTACCCTAATTTTCTTGTTATAATTTTTAGTGAATACAAACTGGTGCCCATTCTTTATAAAAAAAATTCTCACATGTTTCTTAAATGACAATTTACTTACAAACTTACTACCAATTACAAGTTTATCTGGATCCACTTGTCTTAAACTTTCTTCATCAGTGAACAATTCCTCTTGTTCCGCTTTCCTAAAATGTTCAGCATATTCTTCCTCAAACTTAAGGCAAATTCCATTGGTCTGAGGCCAGTACATGCAACTACAATGTCTATCCAACATGCTCTGGTTGTTCTGAGCAAGTCACACACAAGCATTATCTAAGTCTAAGTCTTTTTAAGCACTAAAACTAAAGTAATAAACAAATAAAAATAAACCTGCAACATTACCTTCCTTGTCAGAGTCAGATTTAGAATCCATTAAGTTTCCATAGTGGTTTGCTGCAATTAAACAAAAGAACTGATTAGTACTTGACAACATAACATGACCCATAATAAATAAAATAGAAAGAAAAAAAAATTACATTCCTTTTCATTTTCAACTCAATATCCTCATAATTGGGGTCACCACCATCATTTTCATTGTCCCCGAGCTCGGCTTTCTTCAGAAATTCCTTGTAATCCATGCCATGCTGCTCTTAAATTTCATACCCATTTACCTTGTTTAAGTCATGCTCAGGATAGCACTCATCAGGTTCAACATTGCTGAGATGTACAACATACTCATCACTCTTCATTTATTCCTGACTCATCTTAAATAAAGCCTCAACCATACTAGACTATCTTGTAGCTTCAACCCAGAAGTCATGATCAAATGTAGTATCATTATCATCACCAGCATATATGTTATCACACACACTTGCTTGTGTTCTATTCTGTATTTGTTGTGAAAATTGAGGAACATATACTTCTTGTTCATCTTCTAACTCAAAGACCAACTTATTACTGCTTGCACTCTGTTTTTGTTGCTTGTTTTCCTTTAGTCTTGAACTTCGTCTTAAACTGCTACTTTTACCCTTGGTTACTCTCTTCTTTGGTGTTTTATTCTTAGTTGGTGTCAAATACTTGTGTGGAGGAACTGATGTCAGGCTAATGATGAGAGCTCACCATTATCATCAGTTGGAAACACTCATATGCAATATATTCCAACCTTCTTCATCTACCTCTGCATTATCCCAAAACAACCAAGATTCTTCATCCCTAAGCAAAAACTGTAGGAAACATGGATCAACAAACCACACTAAGTCAATAATCTTATTAGCCTTCAATTTCAATAGAATATTGATCATGTTCTTCAAATGGTCAATACCCATCTTTGCTCTGGCCAAACCCCTAAACTCAAAATCCATTACGCTGTCAAATACCGTCACCTTTATATCCCTAAATGGGAACTTGTCCACCTCAACCTCATTCCTAGCACCAAAAACGATATGATTTTAAAATCAACCACAGACAATCAAAAATACCACAAACAAACTGCTATAACATTAAAAAATCAACACACACTAGTGGAAAATGGGATTTTTAAGACAGATGGGTTTTTACTTAAATGACTGATTTTAGCACTTAAACTCGTATTTTGGACTCGGTCGTTTTATTAATTTAGCCGATAAAACCTGTCATATAATTAGGAGGAAAATTTCCCCCAAAATAGGTTATATGAATCTTTTTTTCACCCAATTCTTATCGATTTATACCTATACATTATTCTTCTTCTTCTCTTTGAACAAACGCGTTTTTCTTTCTCTCCCTTTATTTATGCGAAATCGAACTCCCTCTCACAAATCCCACAGATCGAACCTCATTCTCACTAATCAAAGCTTAATCCTAACACGATCTCAAAACAAAACCCATGTATCAGCATAAATAAAAAACTAATCCTTTTTTGTAACCCTAGATCTAGTTGCTTTGCTCCTGAAATTCTAGGGTTTGAGTAATAGGGAGAAGACGATATCGATCCGAAGATTGAAGATATAAATTCATCATCAACGACATCAGCTACTGTTATTTCTGCTACTTCTGGTGGTGATGAACTCCAGAATATTCATCATCAGGTAAACCTCATTCTTGTTACTTTTTTTGTCATTTTTTATTAATTTTTAATATTTGTTATATTTTACTATATTTGATTGAGTTTTAAAGCATGGGTTTGTTTTTGTTTTTAGTTTTATGAAGATTTAATAATCAGGGATTTAAGTTCAATAATGTTTATGATGTGCAGAAGTATCAAAAGATATAAAGGAAGAACAAATAGTTGCAGCTTATAACTTAACTAGTTAAGGGCTTTGTACAAATTTCATTTTATTATGCTCTTTTTTTTTTTTTGATGATGGTGAACCCTTGATTTGTAACTCTGAATATCATGGATCCAACTAAAGGAAGATGTTTGAGTATTTGAGATGCCGATATTATCCCCTACAATGGTAAAAAAAGCTGGCAATCAATTGATTATAGCATTTTATTCAACTATTTACTCCCTCCATTTCAGGAAAAGAGTTACTATCATTTTTTCAATTTGACCTATTTTTAGATTAAAATAAAAAAATGATAGTAACTCTTTTCCTGAAACGAAGGTAGTATTACATTAGACTTTCTTCAAAAGTTGATGTTGAGTTTTACATGCCTATGCAGAACCAAAGGAACATTGCAAAATGGAGGAAGATATAAGGGAATTAGGTCATGAAGTAAATCCTTCATTTATCTTATTGTTCTTTTAGCAATGCTAGTCCATGAAACTAATGTTTAAATTTTTGAGTTGTATTTGAGTCGGCATTACCGTTATTTTTGGCTAACCATATTATACAGGTTCCTCACCAAGATACTTGTCCATGAAGGTTCAAGGGATGTTCCTATGGGACAACCTACTTACATAACATTAAGTTCTGCTATTTTTCATACAAGTAATGTTCTAGTGTCATTCTCATGCATTATTGAACACGTGGGTTCGTTTCCCATTAGTGATTTTAAGTTATATCTATGATTAGGAACATAATTAGTGAAACCGTCCAAGAATTTGACATCTATAATATTGATGGTTTGCAAGGTTGAGGATGCAGATGATATTAAAAATGTTCTAAGTAGTATATCTGGGATTTCAGAGGAGAAAGAACTCAAAGAAGAAGTTTTAACTTTTAAAGATGTTGGAACTCAAATTTAAACGGCTAGTACATGCAGGAAATATCTTTACCCTGTAGTACAAAGACCTCAACTCTTCCCATTTAGCTCTTTTATCTTAGGATACCATTACCCTTATGTTATTATTTGATATCTGCTTACTTAATACACGATCTTCAGAGCTATCGTTTTCAATTTTCACTAATTTTCGTAGAGGCTTATATATGGTTGTTGATGTTGCACCACATCTCTGTTATTGCAAATCTCCCCTATCCCCCATTGTTGTTCTGGACATGTTGGTATTATCCCCTATCATAGTAAGAAAATTGGTTTTGGATCACTTTCAGCATACTTGTTGAAATGTTTCCTTCACTTTCCTGTAGTAAACGTCATACCCAACTACAAGAAGTTATGTTTGGTTAGGTTATCTTTAGAGTTCATATATCATTTTCCATTTGTGCAAGACTTTTCTTGTCCTAAAAGCTTCACTGAATCCCTTGACAAATAACTTGTTCATCTACTAATATTGCAATCTAATTATGGATGTTAAAACTATATTACACACCATGCAAGTTAATGCTTGTATTCTCAGTGTGTTACCTGATAAATATAGTGAATGAATGTATAACTTTATTAATTGGAGTTTGTTAGGCTCCTTGAACTCTTCACAAGATACAATTTAACTAGATATGAGTTTTTGTTTTTCGCTTAGGAATAATAAGGTCAATTAGGACATCTAATTGTTTTCGTCACCAAGGTTGACACTTAGCAATTCTTAGTTAAAAGTCGATGAAGCAGAAGCTACTTATGTACAATGTCTTGTGCAGTTGTATATACTTTTGTTCTTCTAATTATCTTTCTTCTGTTATTCACATGTTAATTTAGAATTATCCAATTGCGGCTAACCCAAATGGTTCTAATCCTTGTAATTTGGTCATATAAGTTCAAGTTGGTTGCATTCTAATGAGGCTCAACCTAGTGGTTTTCATGGAAACAACAACCCAAGGTAACAACTACTTTATGACTGGTGACTTTGAATTAGTGACATGCTATATTAGTACAAGAGTATTATAATTCAAGTTAACAACTATGTGTGTGTGTGTGAAACATAATAAGTTATTATTCAAGTTTACACCTTAATATATTAAGCTTATTTGGAAGATCTTCTCCTTCCATTTTGTTCTCAACCTTACACATTCTTTTAGAAAATATATTTTTGTAGGCACATTGGCGGTGTCACGAAACTTCCTCATGCTACGAGAATCTCAAGAGGTCATCAGACTGCTCAATTCATATGGTGGGGAATGATAGCTAGAAAAGGATCTTATAAAACTTAAAAATGGTCAATATTTGTAGTTTTGTATGAGGTATTTGTCTTATAGAGTTCATATATCAAATGGTGAGTAAAGTTTCAACAATCATAACAGTTTAGTAGATTTCATACCCAACTACATGAAGTTATGTTTGGGTAGTTAAGTCTTTAGATTTCATGTATCGTATTCCTTTTCAGATTTACAGTCATCATACACACTACATGACTTTTCTTGTCTTAAGAGCTCCACCAAGGCCCTTCACAAATACCTGCTCATATACTGATATTGAAATACAATTGTGGATGTTAAAACTATACTACACACTATACAAATGATGGTAAAATGCTTTCATTCTCGTAACCAAAATTACCAATTCCTTGAACCTGTTTGATATTCTCATTTCTTATCGCAATTCTCAATCATATCATCTTTTGCAATGTAGTTGAGAAACTGGTATACTTAAAGAATCTAAGGATAAATTTGAAAAACGAGTGGGGGCTTTCACAAGGCATTTGTAGTTGATAGCGCTTGGCACATTCAAGATGTTATGGGTAAAATGTTACTTAACTATGTGGAGTATTTTAGAAAAAAATTGTTAAAATTGTAAAAGGAATTGATGTTGGACATTGATCCAAGTGTTGAAGTTTTTAGATTTGAAATTTGAATGTATCTTAGGTTGAAATTGTAAATTGAATCTAGTTTATAGTATAAAGTTTATTCATATTCAAAGTCATTACTAATTTTAAGTTCGACTTTGATTTTAATTTTAATTTTAGTGTTAAATTCAGCTGAATCAGTTTCTATTTTTTTTTTAAATCAAATTTAACTATAGGACTGATTCAAACAACCCTACACATTTAACGTTGGTTAAAAACCGTCTTTCTCGGTAAGATGAAAAAAGAATAGGACTGATTCATCGGCGGATCAAAACTGTCTTTTATTCGTGTCTTTGACCAATCTTGACTATCTTAAAACTTCCATTTTCCACTGGTGCCAAACCCTATAAATCTAATCATACATAAACCCAATAAACATAAACAATTCCACTGGTGCCAAACCCTATAAATCTAATCATACATAAACCCAATAAACATAAACAATTGCAGTTCGGACAAAACAAAATTATTTTAAATCCATATTTATAAACCCTAAAAATGCAAATGGATTCACAGGCAAACCCTATAAAATAAACAATACTCATTTATTTTTGTGAGAAAACAACAATCACACAAAGTAAGAACGGACAAACAAAGGAAAACCAACTAATTTTCATCGATTACACAAGAGATTCTCATAGACAGACCCTAGAAAATAATACCCGATAACCTAACATGCATATACATTAGGATAAACTGATTAAATCAAACAAATAAACAAGAACAACATCGTATCAAGTTAGGGTTCTTCACTGACCTCTCTATTTCTTCTTGATTCCCTTTCTTTTTCGGTCTGAGTTTCACCATCTTCACTTAGAGTTTGTAAATATTTAATTGAACAAGTGTTATATCTAATTGACCTTTATATATTTTAAAACCCTAGGTTTTCTATCAATTTTTTTTTGGGATGAATCTATTTCCTTAGAAACAGAGATAAACAAAACAAAGAGAGGAAATAAGGAAAATGAACCATTTTCGTTCCACCTTCTCATTTTCCCGCCTGTTGGTTAGCCCCAACTATAATTTAACCATATAATTTTATAGAGATTTTCAGATGTATAAATTTTTGTTCAAGATGGTGACACGTGTAGGCAACAATTACTAAGCTTCTTCCGACACCAAATTTCATAGAGACAAATAAATATTTGTTTTAGATTGCACCACGTGTCATATCCATATCAAGACACAAATGCTAAATCTGAACCGGCCATCTTCTTAGAGATACATAGTTTATGTATAGGTAGACGATATTAATCCACGTGTACCAACAAATCCCTTTTCCACTAACGCGCATATCCGTAATATAATCATTTCATTGTATCATCTCGGTCAACGAAAAATTACAAAAACTCACGAGAAATAGACTGAGATAACTATGTTGGATGGAAACATGGACGAAGGCCTAGATTTGTAAAGCGTAAAAAAAGCCTAGATTCGTCTATCTGGTTGAAAATGAGGCTTATGTCTGTAAATAATCCATTTTTTAAGCATATATATAGAAGAATGTTTTTTTTTTTGAAATTTTTTTCTTAAAGAATCTTAACAGTGCGATATATGATGAAGGAATTGTATTTTGGGGATTAACATTGTATTTCTGCTTCTTCTTCTTTTTTACAAACACAGCAGAGTCTGGTACCTGATTATCATCACAACTAATAAATGAAAGATTACAATAAGTAAAGCTAGAGACTAAATGTTTGATCTCCTTTATTATTTTCTTATTCTCCTATTATATGAGTAAACAGTCTCCAGTTATAGACTCAATGACCACTTTCGTATCAGCTTCAACGTGAATCCTTGATAGTTGTTTTCTTTTTGCCCATAATAAAGCTTCACGTGTAACCAACCATTCTCCTGCTTCTAGGATCAGTATTCAATTTGTATATTGTCCTTTGATGCCTTGACAAGTACCTGTATGATTCCGCAAAACAATACCAGTACCAAGTTGATTAGTTTCATGATCAAAAGATGCATGAACATTGAATTTTAGGATACCTTCTAGAGGGGGTTTTCATTAGGAAATTCTATTGTTACTATTTATTGTGGAGTTGTGTTCATTACCATGCAAGTAAAAACTAAATGATAATGTATTTAATAAACCGAGTTATAAGATTTAAGAGGTACTCCCTGAACAACAACTTCACATCTGTTTTTCCATAAAATCCAAGCACCTATCATCAACGTATATAACAATATTTCATCAGCCATAGCGTCTCCTCTTCTTCTCCGGGTTTTCGCGCTCAGTCAGGTGATAGGAAACCAGAAGCATAGCGAGCGGCTTGAGGCCACCACCATTAGGTGTATCGTTGTTGCTCGAGGAGAACCAGATGATAACCCATTCAGATACACTACTTTAATTGCTTCTGACAGTATCAATATTTATGTTAACACTTCTCCAGACTGCTCTAGCATGTCTACATTTAAACACTAAATGCTCAATGGTTTCTTCACTATTTCCACGAATGCCATATTGAGTATCAATACTGCCATTGTAGAGAGCCATCCTGCATGTTGTAGTATTAAGATTTCTAATTCAATTCCAAGCAAAGGGTTGTATTCTATAAGAAGTGATACAATTTTATAGATTTTTCCATACTAAAGACTCAATAGTTATCCCATTAATTTGATCTTCTATGTTGCAAGTGGTTAACAACTTGTATGTACTTTTAGCTGAGAACTTCCCATCTCTAGCAGGCATCCAGAGTATAACATCCTCTTTAGAAGTATCAATATACATATTTTGTATTTAGTTAGAAGAACCAGCGTCAAATAGTTGATTTATGAGATTGACATTCCATGTATGAGTGTCAGGAATAATTAGTTCAACAACTTCTTCATAGAATATAAATAAATCATTATTTAGAGTTGGAGGTTGATTCATGCAAGGAACCCATCTACCCAACCAAATTTTGGTTTTCTTGCCATTGTTAATATCCATGAAATAATTCTGATGCACAATTTGTAACCCTTTAGTAATACAATTCCAAGTTTAAGAACAATTATTTGCTTCCAAATTTTGATGGAAAATATCGCCACTTTTGAAGTATTTACCACCAAGAAATTGAACTATAAGTTGAGTTGGCTCAGTGCAGATTCTTCATGCTAACTTACTGAGTAAAGCTAAGTTAAGCTTTTCTAAGTCCCTGAATGCTAAACCTCCTGGATCTTTAGGTTTGCAAAATTTGTGCCAAGCAATAAGATTAATACCTATATTAGAGTTGTATCCCCATAAGAACTTCCTTTCAATAGGTAGTAAGATGATTTATGATATTATTTGGTAGCTTAAAACTTCCCATTTGATATATAGGGACTGAATTAAGAACATGTTTGATCATAGTAGATCTCCCTGCCTGAGAAAGAGAAGTAGAAGACTAAGTAGATAACCTGTTTTCAAAACTTTCCTTGATTTCCTTGAAAGATTCTTGCTTAGAGTGACCAAGAATAAGAAGAAAGCCAAGATACTTTTATTATATTTCATTGTATTAACTCCCAGTATGTGAGTCCGAGTTTCAACAACCTCAGGTTTAGTATGTTTGTTGAAATGAACTGCAGACTTTTCAAAATTTATAACTTGACCTGATTGACTACTGAAATTGTAAAGTAATTCTAATAGATTATTAACTGAAGTCAGATTTTCTTAAATTAAAATCAAGCAGTCATCTGCAAAAAGAAAATAATTAATGGATGGAGATTGTAGAGCCACTTTAATACCTTTGATAGTATTGTCCTTCTGAACAGAAATAAGATGTCTTGAGAGAAATTCCATAGGAAGGATTAATAGATAAGGTGACAGTGGGTCACCTATATTATGCCTCTTATTGGATAGAATTCTTCAAAGGGAGATCCATTTAGCATGACAGACAAAGAGGTAGTGTTGATTCGTTGGTAGATTAGATCACACAAATCATTACGAAACACAAAATATTTATGAGCTTTTAATAAGAAATTCCACTATAACCTGTCAAAGGCTTCTGACATGTCCAATTCTAAGTAGGGCTGCACAAAAAACCGAAAAACCGACAAAACCGTACCGAACCGAACCAAAAAAGACCGAACCGAGCCGAACCGAATATCTAAATGGTGATGAACGGTTACGAAAAAAAAAACCGGTTAATTTTGGTTCGGTTTTGGTCCTACCCTAGAACCGAACCAAAAAAACCGAAAAAACTGATTAATAATAGCCATTGGATTTCAGAGGGTTTTTAGCCGTTGATCTCTAACCCTTATATATAAAAAGAAAAAACCTAGATTCGTTTCATTCTTTCTTCCTGCGCCTCTCTCCGAAATAGTTAAAAAAATGGTTACTAAATAATGATGGCTAAAATCCTACCAAAAGGTTTCGTACTCTATTCATTTGCTAGTGCTTTCTGGGTGCTCGTACGGTAGTATAGATTTCCATTTCTCCGGTATAGAGTCTGTTTTCCAAAGATGAAAGGATTAGTATAATCATATATAAGCTAACAAGATGAAGCATTTGAAGTTTCAAACTACTACGTGATATGAGATGTACAGCGTAAAAAATTAAGACTGAACGTAGCTAAATATCAACTATTATTCATCCAGATTTTACCAATTAGTTGATGACATGGAACTGAATTTCTGCAAGTCCAACTTACTAGTAGTTAGATCTTACATCGTTTAATTTTAGTGTTCCCGTTTGGTTTATGTTTCTTCTAGTAAAGGTCTAGGAAAAAAATGGTAGAAATGGATATGGGATAGCTAGTTATAAAGAAGAATGATGAATAGAACTTACTTGGTCGAGTCCCAAAGTTTTGATCGAATCCTAAGCTTTGATGATAACGAGGAACCCGCCTTGTTGATGTGAATCCATTGACGCCTCAGAACCATGATGTAGTCTGGATCTTTTTTTATTATGTAAAACTTTGCATATTTAAGGTGAGTAGTGGTGGGGAGTCCCCAGTCGTGTTCTTCATTGTTCTGGACGACCATGTCTTCCAAATGAAGCTTAACTTAAGGAAGTATTTTCAGCAAGGGATAAGCATTTACCGGATGCAACACGGTTGAGAGCAGTGAAAACATTTCTTGCAATGTGCCTTCTTAGGAGTAAAGAAGATCGCATATGTACTTCATCAAGGATTGGACTTTTCGGTTGATAGATTCTCCGAAAAAAATGAAATTTTTGAATCGTCCTCAAAATGGGAGGAGGATATAGATAAAGATGATAATTCTTGATCTTGGCATTGCATGGATTTATCGTCATCTGGGATTTGCATTGGAGCGTGAAGTAGGTAGCGCCTTGCTGAAGGGACTGGTACTGGATTGAAGAGACGGGTACCGAGTGAAGAGACTTGTACCATAGTGAAGGGACTCATACCAGAATGAAATGGATGGTGCCTGAGTGAAAAGACTTATACCAGTATGAAATGGATTGGTACCTGAGTGAAGAGACTCATACCAGAATGAAATGGTTTCCACGTGAAAAGGAACCTTTAAGAATGTGATAGTTGGCTTTAACTTTTGTTTTGTTGTTGTAGAGTTTTTTCTGGGACATGGAGCAAAGCTTGTCTTTCGGCTGGTGCTGGGGTTTAGTGCTTACTGACCAGATGGCTTCTCCGACATAGGGGACGCACCGGGACCAAGAGGAGGTGCTGGGACCAAGAGGAGGTGTCGGTACCAAGAGGAGGAGTCGGGACCAAGACGGATGTTGTAGTGCTTACTGAACAGAAGGCTTCTCCAATATAGGGGACGCGCCGGGACCAAAAGGAGGTGCCGGGACCAAGAGGTGACGCTAAAGTGAGACCGGTCCCTCTTTGCCTTGAAATTGTAAAATCATTTTCAGGTACTGTCCTCCTTGAAATTGTCTCCTTGGATGCAAATCTCGTCGTCATCTTGAATATTAATTCTGGTACTGTTGACGTTGGTAGGCTTGGAATCATTGCTTGCTGTAACTGGTGACAAATCTATTCTGGAAAGAATTGTTCCGTTAGAGTCTTGAGGAAAGTGAGGACCTCTCTATGTTGGTAGTTATGTCTTCTTGTGTTTTGGCAGGAAATTTTGTCTCTGTATCAGATCAACAATGTTGAGCGGCGTTTGGGTATTCCTGGTGTTTTCAATCGTCGTACAATGAGAAACTCGGAGGTGAGTAACCTCACAGCATAGGGATCACATGCGGGTAGGGAGGTTGGTGTTGATGGATCGAGGATAAGTCCTCTTTTCCATGGTTTTGTAGGAGTGTCTCAAGATCTTCCATGGTTCCTTTGAGTTTTTGACGGTCCGGAGTCAGTGGTTGTTGTGAGGTTGATCCTGGTTCGCTTCGTAAGGCGATGTCGTTGTTATGGGGAGAGTTGATTCATCAAAGTTTTGAGGCAAGCAAGTACCTCATTCTGAGTAGTAGCCATTTCCACCTGATTCCTACCCAGGACTTCTTGTCTCTTCATCAGATCAGCTAAATTGAACGGAGTACGAGTATTCTCAATGTCTTCAGCGGTCTCGTCACCGAAAGGAGGCGGAGTAATAGTATTGGTATGAGGATGTTCAGTAGTGACAGGGGTTTTTTCAGAATCGCCACCACCGGTACTACATGAACTGACTATAGAAGTTATAACTGCTCCAGACCTAAGATCCACCATTCTGAATAACTGAAAATTGGCTTTTGTAATTGAGAGGTTGATTTCCCACTGTGGTCTCCAATTGTTTTAGGGTGAAAACAAATGTACGGTAAAATCGTACTTTCAAGTAAGTTCGAGATATCAAAATCAAACAGGACGAACCTAACCCAAGAAATGGTCGTTCACGTCCTGCTCCAATTACAAAGATGGAAAGGATTTGGGTAGGTCTTAGGGGAGGGAAGCAAAGAAGGTTGAGAAAATATCAGTGTGATAATGTGTTAAGAAGAAAATGGATTCTCTGAGAGGAATCGTAATTTTGTAGGTTTTGTTTCTTCATACTGAGTATCTTGTCTGTTGTGTGTTTTCGTCCTGTTTTAAATAGATAAGAATCATCTATTTATATTTTGAAGATGACACACTGATTTCTCGTAATTCGTGGAAGTTAAGGTGAAATGGAGAAGTGATAATTGTGGAGGTTCTCGTGGGGTGGTTCCCGGAAAGTAGGGAAGGTTATTTTAACTCATGCAAGATACGACAAAAAATTTAGTAATTTATACCCGGTAGTATATCTACTTCACATTATTTATCTATGGAAGTTTTAGTTTCACACGTAGTTAAACATGTAAGGATATTTATCTAGGAATAAATTTAGGATGCTATAAACCATTAATTGAATAGTATTTTATTAGTTTTTGCTTTCATCTTACTTAAATATAATTTTTAATATAAATCCGTGAATCCATCCGCATCTAATCCATCACCCGTGGATGAATCTAGCACCTGTAACTTAGATGAACCAGATGTGGGTGGCACCAAACCACGTATTTAATCCATTAATCACACGTGAACATTTCGGATCGAATCCGCGGATTTAAACCGGTCTAAGGATTTTACGTTGAGATTCTCTGGAAGTTCGTTTGTTAAAACTATTTCATTTACAGATAAAGTTATCATTATCCATGCACAATTGAGAGAATGGGTTGATTGTGATGATATTTTACTGAGCAACATGCTGATTTTATAGTATGAAAGTATAAGAAATATTAAAAAGTTGATAAGATTAATAATTCGCTATTGATTGTTGCGTTGCTTGACCCGCGATGTGATAGGTGCATTATTTGCATTAGTTTGGTACTCTAATTATTTGATTTCTTGTTAGTTTTCATATTATAATGTTTTTATTTGTTTTTTAATGAGTTTCTTAGGAGTTTTGAAGTGGATTCAACCAAAGAAGAAGAAAAGAGTTCATTACAACACAAAATGAACAAGGAATAAAGTGCTACAAATGAAGGAAGATCAAATAACAAGTTCAACTCGTACAAATCCAGATTTTCTTATCATCATCTTGAATGGAAAAGACGGATCCAACGAAAAAAAATAAGGTCATTCGGAGTTTGTATAAAGAAGTTATGGGAAAAACAAGCTTGAAAGACTTGAGTGTACACAGAGAAGTTCGGCCAGAAATTCATCATGCAATTAATAGCCGACCTGACACTTTCTGGAGCAAAAATAAGTTGTCAGGTTCGGCTGAAAAAGTTCGTATCAAATAGTAGCCGAACTTGATCATAAAAATCACGTTTTCAAAGAATCTACAGAGAACTGTTCGGCTAGTGAGTGTTCAAGCAATAGTAGCCGAACTTGACACTGTTTTGGGAAATATTTGATGCGAAATTGACTTTTAAATCAAGGAAACATGGTCCCAAAAGGATTCCAATCCCTAGAAAGAGAGTATACTTGAGGGCCAAGCACTGAAGGCTATAAAAGAAGGCATCTAACGCTTAAGCAAGATATATTCCATATCTGTTAAGTAATCTCTTATCCTGTACATCTCTTATCACATCTTCTACATCAAAAACATAGAGTTTTCCCCTTAGGGGAAACCATTCTTCTTCTTTGTATATTTTCCATGGGTTTTAGAAAACCTATGAGTATCTAATTTTTTCTATTGGTTGAAGATGTAGTTTGAAGTCCTAAACATGTAAATCAATCTGGATGATTAGTTTTAATATTAATGATCTCTTTCATCGCTTATGTTCTACTGTTTATATCGTCATTTACGATTGAAGACTTGCTCGTTTAAGTTGAAAATTGAATGATCATGTGTTCATATCTGAAGCTAGACTAGGGTTTGAGATCCGGAATTTTCAAAGAACTCTAATCACAAGTAGCACAGCATAGTTGCTAACGACTGGATGTTACCATGCGATTATGTTTAGAAGCTTAACCTAAGTTAAACCCGTGTGACTCTTGCGGATTGCTTAGAATAACCTCAACTCATGAAGATCATTGCTTTAATTGGGTTAAAATTGAGTGGCTCTTGCGCCAAGTTATTCATTGAGAAGGATTCAAAGTGTGGCTCTTGCGCCTTTGATGATAAAAGGAGCTTCGTCGGAGTAAGCCTGCAATAGGATGCTTTAGGGTTATTGGTATGAGAAGGATTGAATGTTATCTCTAATCTATGACGAGCTTGTTTGGTGACTGAAGATGAAACCTCTAACCAGTATTTTCTTCCCTTGATATCAACCTTTATTTACTTTGTTCTTATTTTCTTTCATTAGTTTACCTTAGTTTAATAACTCCACAACTCCCCATTTGTGGTTACATAAGAATTCAAAGACAAATAACAATTCACATCTCCTCGTGGGAATGATCCTTAATATCGTTATATTACTTGTTAGTATTAGTGGGAAATATCTTAATTTAATTTGTACACAAACGACACGTATCACGATGTAAGGAAGCGTATCTTTTTTTTTTCTTGAAAGAGTTATTAGGTGGGTAAAGGGTTACAACTAATGCAAATGTTATCTCTACAAGGAAAGGGATTAAAACTCTTTTGACAAAGATGTTTAATAAGTATTCATAGTTTTATAAGGTAACAATACTATTCAATAACCTCCACGAGAGAAAAAAAGTAATGATACTTGTCATCCACTGCCACCTCAAAAAGATTATCCTATAGGTTTAGGGAATCTATTAAATATCAAGAACAGTTGGTGGAAAAATATAAATGGATAACTGGAATGACGAGGATACCAAATACACCACAATCTTTTCGATATCAACCTATGCAGACACATCTTGTGTAATTCTATCAAAACAATAATGGCCAAAGAATAACTTCAACAAAATGTAACTTGGTACATAGCTTAAGTTTGATACCAACCCAATCTATGGGATCGTACCAAGTTTGATTAACGTACACATGTATTAACTTTAATTATAAAGACAAGCAATATAAATACGAAGTAAAGTAAATCATACGACGCGCAATATTTTGTTAACGAGGAATACTGCAAGGTAGAAAATCCTCGGGACCTAGTCTATTTTTGAATACCCTATGAATTAAGTTTATATACCAATTAAATATTGCAACTTAGTATAGTTGAGACCAAGTAAACTACTCCTAATTACTCAGTTCCTTTAGTATTCCTACTCCTACAACCAATCTGGCCTATGCACGTAAATCCTAAAATAGAGTCCAGTATCTTAAGTCGCTTCACCTGCTATGAAGACTTATGTTCTCAACTTCTTTAGATCGTAACCCGAAAAAACAGACTAACATGTTCCAATATTCACCTTATTTATCAATCTCCCAAGTCAAGATTTCAACCAGAGATAAACTAGAGTATAAAGGATCTACCGTTTGATAAATTAAACTCTTTTGGTCAAAGATCAAACCAAGAAAAAAATTATAAAAATAATCAATCTTGGTGAACAAGCTCTAGCCAAGCAATTCTCTGTGGAAAAGCAACTAGCCAGTTTATTCAATCTTTCCACAAGTCTAATGTTTATTGAAATAAACTGCTTGTTAGATCCCAGAGAATCAAGTATGCACATAACAAAGTATGTTAACGTTGATTAATCAAAAGTTCTATCTACATATCTCGAATCGCTAGATCTATAATAGTCAATCCTCAAACAAACTTGAGTGGTCTTATATCATAAGAGAATGACTATGGAATAATCAAGTTTGATTTTATCAAGGATAACTATACCTGTATCGTTAGTCAATCAAATCAATAATCGAAAACTAAAATAACAATACACTTTAGTTTCCACCAATGGTATTATTAAAATCTTCTTGATCCCAAATAAGACTTCAAACGAAGGCAGCGCAAGAGATTTTACCTAATTAGATTATTCTCCTCTATTAACGAGTTATCTTCCCACACAGTCACTCAAGTCCGTGTGTCAAGGGATGAGTTTGTAAGTATACAAGCTTCATTATTTATAGCGTTATGACCAAGGTTTGTTTGGAAAACAAGGTATAATGAATTCCAAAAATTCCCAAAGATATGCAAAGAATATTCTTTCTGAAATTAACCAATACCAACTGTGTTCCTGATAGTAAACCGAAATTTCTCTTAGCTGACAACTAATATTAGCTAGCATGCTTTCATATACTTTACTAATATAGTAACTAGAGATACAAAAACCTCTGGGATATGGTAAACATATAATTCTGAATATCCAAACAAAATATGATATTTCGGTTTTATGGATCTTGTCTTGAGTACCAAGGAAAATACTTGAACATTAAATATAAGAGTTTAGCACATGTTCATATCAGTATGTTGATATTAGTGAACATTCCAAGCTGAAATTGTGTACATCTTGATATTTGTACAAACCCTAAGATCACCAAAAATATCGAAAAGGCAAACTCGGATTAAACTTTAAACAAGATGTTCAGGGGTCGCTCCATCACCTGAGATCGGTCCTTGCCATAAGGGATCGGTCATATTAAAAAGGAGAGGGTACCAAGTACACCACTAATTTTTTTGTTTGGCAACTTGTATGGACAAAACCTAATACAATCACAAGTAGGTCAAAGTAAAGACCCTTAAAGAAGATTGTATATAGATTTTTTCTCTTTCTCTTCCACAATCAATATGTATAGAACAAAGGTACGTTTACCTGATTTTATAAAAGAGTTCATGGACGATCCCAAAAATCAATATCTAAGATCAATCTAGTTGTACCCGAATTAAGAGGATCTGAATTCTAACAAGTATGAAACTTGCAATCTATATTTCAATATTTGAATTCAAAAAGAAAAAATCTTGTTTCTGATCTCAATTAATAAGGACTTAAACTATCTAGATTTATTACATACTACTTGTGTTATTCCTATTATAAAAAAAACAATATAACGCGGAAAAAGAAAAACACAAGACACCAGAAGTTTTGTTAACGAGGAAAACTGCTCCTACGTAAAAACCCCGGGACCTAGTCCATCTTTGAACACCATACTGTATTAAACCGCTACATACACTAGCCTACTATCAGACTATGGACTGGAATATAGTTGAGACCGAATTAACCCTCCAAGCAATTCAGTTGCAGTTTTGTTCCTTACTCTCTTAAACCACGCATGATTATATGCACTTGATTCCCTTAGCTGACGTCCTCTACAGTCTAAGAGTTGTTTCAACCTTAGTGACGACTTTTGATACTTATCTGCCTCTAACAGACAAGCCTATTTGATTTCCCTGTTGATACATTTCAATCTAGGTTTGGAAATTTGTATGCAGTAGACAAAGTCCAACAAACCTCAAGGATGTGGAAAACTTATAGACCCGAAGAGCATCCAAGATCACTAACCACATATCAAGAACAATCCAAACAAATCGAAAGAGTTTAGATATCTATGTTGAGGAGTCACAAAGTATGAGATGAAGAGAAATTTATAATTTCTATCTATCGCGTTCATGATCCAAGATTACAAAAACCTCAAAGACTAATAAAAATAAGATCTGGATTCAAGAACTATCATGTAAAAGATAGCGTGGCCGGGCTTCATGAATCTTTAAGGGAAGTCTTCAAACTCGTAACCTAAAATACAGTTCACAAAGAACCTAGGTTATAGAGGATGACACTAGTTTTGTATATAAGACACAAACGTGCAAGGGATTAAAAAATCATGTTGCAAGAGTCCCTCCATTTATATATTTTCAAGGATCCATGTAGCTTTGAATTCAAGCTATGGTTGCTTAGAATTCAAGCAAACACTTTCCCAGTTTAGATGAAATTCTTATTAGGATTTCTGTAAGCATGTGGAATGTCTGCATTGAAATTACACAGAATAATATGCATTATGATCCAGGGTTCTAGAATAGTGCATAATGACGGTCCATAAGGGCTAAGTAATCCTTTGACCTTATAAGCGTAAATGGTCTTCAATAACACCTAAGGCTAAACAATAAAACACAATCCCAAATAGATTTTGTGAATAAAGTTGTCATAGAAGTGCCTATAAGAGTTGTAGCAAAGGAGAACATAAACATGTAGAATAGTTCGTGACCTTCTGCTAATGTTGGAAGTGGGTAGTTTGCAAACCTCTGACATTTCGCGAAGTCAGACTAAAGAGTTTACAAACCTTGGAAGTTCGTGAACGGCATACCCCATGGGGTTTTGCAAACCTTGGCAGTTCGTGACCGACGGATCCAAAGGGTTTGCAAACCTTTGCAGTTCATGAAGTCAGATGGTAAGGGTTTGTAAACCGAGTTTGTGAACCTACCTAATTCCCGAACTCATATGTAAAAAATACGTAAAAAGGTTTTGCAGACCTCTATAGTTCACACAATTAATACTTACTTAGATAACACAACAAGTGTTTATACCTTACGCCAAGTAGTTCTGTAATTCTCATAAATTATTTTGAAACTTTCCCAATAGCCATAGACAGTATGCACTTTTGCTTGGGAAATTTCCAAATGCTCAACTAATACAAAAATCGTTTGTGAACAATAAACTGTTCTAACTAAGATTGTTAAGGATCTAGAACATTCATTGTTTGAATCATATTTCGAGAGTCCAAAACAGGCTTGAACTCGAAATTTCTTCTTTGGCATATTAAAACTACTAAAATCATACGACATAGTCTTATGAAATAGAATGGTATATTCCATGAGTAAATAGAATAGTTCAGTCTTCACATACCTCTTTGTTGATGAAGTTCTCGTAATCTTTTTCTTTTATTCTCAATGTTCAATCTTCAAGGGTTATTCAGTGATGTATGATACTTAACTACCATACTTTAATCCTAGTCCGGGACTTGACTTTAGTAGACTAGAAATAAAGATATAGTTTTGTAACCTAGCATTGACAACAAGCTTGTGGTAACAAAAATTACGAGTTCGACTAACTGATGCTCTAACACCTATAATTAGGATCGGTCCTGAATTCATTTTTAACTACGAAACATAGTTTCACAAGTCTATTTACTTGGATTACTTATATGATATTCCTTCATATGTAATCCCTTGCCATATGTCAGCATGTTGATTGTCCTTTCTGCAGATGTGCCTCAGACGAAGATCCTTGATTTGTGTCGCAAAATGTTTGGCTAGTTTGAGATGTTTATGTAGGGAGGAATGATGTGTTTGGTATTTTTCCTCCATCTGCCTTATCACCAATCGAAAGTCACTTGTTATCCTGACTTCATCCAGTCTTATCTCAATGGATAATCTCAGAGCATGAATCAGTGCTTCGTACTCAATTTCATTGTTGGTTGCTGGAAACTCTAATCTGAATGTGCGAATTAAGAACTCTCATTCCATTCGGTGAAGTAAAAATAATTCTAAAGCCTCGCCTCTCACTATTCGCCACCATCCACGAATGCCTCTCATCTTCTCGGGTGACTTTCTTTAAGTATATCCAGCGGATTTGTTGGCTTTTCTTCCATGTTCAACATTTCTTCAACCTTTTCTTCCTCATCAGGTGGAAAGTTAGCTAAGAAATTAGCAAGGACCTGGGAGCATTGAGCTTTCCGAATCCCATATTTCACTCGGAACTGTTTTATCTGCACTCAATTGAGACACTCTTCCAGCTCCTTGAGTCCTTTTTAACACGGATTTAATATAATTTTTTGTCAAAACCTTGATGGTGTGAGCCTGAAAGTAAGTTTGCAGCTTTTGATTTGTATATACTAATGAAAATATCAACTGTCAATTCTCGTGTAGTTTCTCTCCTTCGAGCCAAGTGTATTTCTGATGAAGTAAATGGGCTTTTCTGATCCCTCTACCGTCCTTACCAGTATTGCACTGATTGCATTTAATATGGCTGCTGGTTAAAGAGTGAGTGGTTCCCCATGTTCAGGCCATTCACTGCTGATAGATTTGCTAGATATTCTTTGATGCTTTGAAGAGCTTACTCACACTCGTATGTCCATGGCTCCATGCCAACTTCTCCCCCTTCTTCAAAGTAACAAAAAATGGCTAGTATTTGTCAGATGACCTGGATATGAGTATGCTTAGGGAGGCCAGTTGTCCGTTAAGCTATTGCACGTCTTTTACTTTTGCTGGCGAGGGCATGTCATGTATAGCTTTAACCTTCACTAGATCTACTCTGATTTCTTTCTTCGAGAGAATATAGCCGAGGAACTTTCCAGATATAACTCGGAAGATGCACTTCACTGGATTAATTTTGATTTTATACTTTCTCATTTTTTCAAAGATCTCCCTCAGGTCTCCAACGTGATCCCTCTCTTTTTTGATTTTGGCTAGCATGTCATCCACACAGACATACAGTGTTTTGTGCACCCATGGGGCGAAAAACTTTTCTACCATCCTTTGATAAGTTACACCTATATTTTTTAAACCAAATGGCGTTCAAGTATAACAATACAAACCTCGAGGAATAAAAAATGTTGTATGCTCTTGGTCCTCTGCTACTAAGGGGATTTGATTGTAGGCCGAATATTCATCCATGAAAGAGACCCATGTATCTGGATGCTTTATCCACAATTTGATCTATATTAGGCAAAAAGAAACTGTATAAACTGTTTTTGGGATACGCTTTGTTCAAATCATTGAAGTCGATGGAGATTTTAGTACTTTTTTTTTTCTTCCGAATAATGACCATGTTGGCTATCCATTAGGGATCTTTAGCCGGACTTTTTCTTCAATTCTTCTAATTTTACCTCGTGGTAAACTTTAGATATCTTCCAAATCCTTTGCTTGAATGGTTTAGCCTTCGGATCAAATGTACAACCGATGACATGCTACCATGCTACCACTGGGTCTATTCCTGGCGTATCTTTCATTTCCATGCAAACACATCCTTGTATCCATTGAGCAACTGATCTAATTTTCTCCCTTCTTCTTCTCCTAACTGTGTTCCTGTCTTAATCATTTTTGGATTCTCTTTGGTACTCATATTTATTTCCGACGCTTGTTTTGTTCGTCGAAAAAATTGAAATAGGTCTGAGAGGAGTGGATCCCTTTAATTTCTATGCTGACGTATATCCTTCGCTTGTTTTTTCCTCTCTTTTCTCAGATCCGGCGAGGTAAGCCTTTTTTTCTTCTTCGTTTCTATCTTCTTTTCCATGCTTCTTCCTTTGTTTGACTATCTTCGCGTTTCATGTTGTCTAACATTGACCTCGTTGTAGAACTTGGCTTCAAAAGGGTCCCCCTGAATCTCTGCAATTCCTTCGAGAGTTGGAAATTGCAAACATTAATGATAAGTTGAAGTTACCCATCTAATTCCATGCACCCATGGTCCTCCTATAATAGTAGGATAATGCGACTCCACTTCAACCACACAAAAGGTTGTTATGGTTTTGTATGTCCAACAAAACACACAAAAGGTTGTTATGGTTTTGTATATATCCAACAAAAATGATTAGAGTAAACTCCCCTTTGGTCTTGAAGCCGATCCATTGAAGCCTTAAATGTTGTATGTAGATGGGTTAAGAATCGAATCTGAGTAATTCATTCTTTTAAAGGTGTCATAGAAAAGTATATCCACCAAGCTTCCTTATGTACCAGTACTTTCTCCACTTCCCACTTTTGGATATTCAAGGTTATAAGTAGATGATCAGTGTGAAAATTCCCATTATCTAGAGTTTCAAACGCTTAGAATGTGATTGGATGAGCTATCCATTTTTTCATCGGCGATGTTGTTGTTACCCTAAAGATTTCATTCCTCTGCTGGTCTCGCCTGTGTGCTCGTCCAATGATGTTGCTATGGAAGTTCGCCTTTGTCATGGCAAAATGGATAATGGAATTACATCTTAAAAATTTTGTTCCTCTTTTTATCTTAACGTGGTAAAGATGAGTTTGTCCTGCTTCGACCGGGGGGTACTCATCCAGCTTCCTATTTTGGATCAGACTATACACTATTTTCTCCACATTCTTGCAATTTTCAGTGGTGTGATCATGAAATCTATGAAATTTACAAAAACCATTATTGTACCTCAAGGAGGGTGACTCCACCCCCTCTGTTTACTGGTAAATTATGAATCCAGATTCCGAGGCTTCCATCGCCTGCATGATCGTTGTTAAGGGTATTTTTCTTGTTTTCGAAGTGGTGGCTCAATCTGTTGATAGAACTGAGATGAAATTGTGGTGCGAGAAGGAGATTTCGAGATGATACAAAATCATGACTAGAATATTTCAAATATACAAGGAATTGACACTTAAGATTCAGTTTGATTTTATATATCAATTGAATGAGAAAGGGGGTCTTGATGTGAACTGGAATTTGTGAATCTCTGAAGGTTAATGGCAGCAGTGAAGTTAGGGATTTTATTCAATGATTGTGTGGGTGGTTAAGATTTACAGAGAAGACAGAAGTTAGAGTTTAAATTGCTTGATGATGTGGTGATACTAGAAACGGTGTTTGGTTATGTTCTCTGGTTAGAACAACAAATGCAGTGATTGATTAACAACAGATTTTTTTAGGGGTTTCTTGATGAGAACTGAAATATGGGTTTGATTTTTGAGTTGGTGATGGAAAACAATTGAGAAGAGAAAACAAGGAATTATGGAATGAATGGTTTGTTTGTGATTGATTGTTATGTATGAATTGAACATGTCGGAAATTATAAAAGCTTGGAAAGAAGATGAGAATGATCGGTGTTGTTTCCAGAGTTGGGTTGAGTTCAATAGAGTTGAAATGGATAGTGGCTGAAGTTGGAAAGGAATCAGACCAAAGAAGGGCCTGATTTTCCTAACCCTAATGAGATTTCTGTTGAACCCTATAAATAGCTAGTGCTGGCTAGACAGACATACCCGACCTAGAATAGATTAAAAACTAAGGTTTAACTTTTCAAAAACAGTGAATGATTTTTTTTTATTATTTTATGACTTTTGGAAAAGTCATGTCTAACTAATTTTTTTTGTTGGGTGAAGGATAAAGTTGTAGTGTTATTTTTTTTGTGTTTCAGAACTAGGGTTTTTAAATATATGAGCTTATATTTAATGTTTTTGTGTCTCTTTCATGTTTTATTTTTTCGATGATTTTTCATGTTTAATTTATGCCAAGTATAAGTCATTGTTTGATTAGTATAAGAACTCGTTGAAACCTTGTCTTAAATCGATTTATGAATATTCTTTGACTATTTATGCCACGTATACTTAGTGCTTCGAAATTTTACCTTTAGGTTAGAAAACAAACAATTCTTTTGTATAAGTAGCTAGGTTTCCTACTTTGCATTAGTAAAATTGATACTCTTTGTTATGAACGCAAGTAAACCCTAATCTACCACGGATTCTCAAAACCTTAATACTTTTCTACTTTTGATTACAATATTCAAAACATTCGTTTTTCTTAATTTCTTAGTTTAAAATCAGAATTTAACTTTAAATTATTCTTAGACTCGAAAGTTATTTGTATTAGTTAGTAGAAGTGATTCACACACCTTGTGGGAACGAACCGTATTTGTTATTTTCTATATATTTGACACTATGCGCTTGCGGTAAAACAAAATCGGATTTTCAACGCATCATTATAAGACAAGTTTTATAAAACAAGGTTTTAAATGAAGGTGTGAAGAACTTAGCTACGAAACAAGTTTTAAACAAAGCCTAAGACCGAAAACCTTTTTTCTTTTAGATCTTGGACCCCTTGTGAACTTGTTTACAGGATTTCCATGATCTGCTTCTTCCTTTTATGTTTTAGAGAACTGAAACAGCGAAAAATCCATGCAAGTTTAAAGACAAATCAACTACAAGTTCGAATGAAAAATCAGTTCTCTTTGTTAAGCAGGTAGGATAAATCCTTTTAAAATTTCTTCCTGTTTCTAGCGCCAAAATATAGTTGCAGATTATCCTACAATCATACCCCAAGATCTAACATATCACTCTGTCAAACAAGATGAAGGTAACAACAAATAAGATATTTACATGGTTCGATGTTAAAACCTACGTCCATAGGAGGGTTTCATTATAGTTTGATGAAGGTTACAAACTCAATATTTCTAATGGTCTCACTCGCATGTACAATGTCTAGCTCTTACTCTCTCACTCACCAATAACTCAACCCTTACTCAGTGGGTTTGCTCTCTTTTTATAGACAATATTAAAAGTAGTGGATTACAGCTCATTTGGCTCGCTGGTTTTCTGAAGTTAAGCATCGCTTGGACTTTTATTTTGTTCTCTTCCACTCGTGAAGTTAAACTTTTATAGGTCCATGCTATAAAGTAATGATGATCAATCTCTCCGGAGATGTCGCTTTCATACTGTCACCGAACGGATACTCTTCGTCCACATGTCCAGTCAACCTGATTCTTCCACTGATCTGATCATTCTGAATTTTATTAAATGTTCAACTACCCATAGCGTTCGGATCGTCGATTGCTTCGTACAACTTACATGTGTCGTCACCCTAAGCGAATGGCAATTATCTTGATTTGAATTAAAGAAGCTTTTAGATTTCTATCATATGCTTTTCTCGTAAATTATTATCTTGCGTCCGAACCTTGAGATGCTTCCACATCGTGATCCTGTTTTTTTAGAGTTAAACAGATGTACAATAAAATCATACTTTCAAGTAGGTTCGAGAGATCAAAATCGAACAGGATGAGCCTAAACCAAGAAATGGTCGTTCATGTCCTTCTTCAATCACAAAGGTGGAGAAGATTGGGTAGGTATTAGGGGAGGGAAGCAAAGAAGGTTGAGAAATATCAGTGTGATAGGTAGTATGTGAAGGAGAAAATATTATCTCTGAGATGAATCGTTATTTCTGTATGTTTTGTTTCTCCTGACTTATTGTTTTGTTCTTCTTTCAAAAATATGAGAATCATCTATTTATAGTTCAAAGGAGGCACATTGATTTCTCGTAAGTCGTGGAAGTTAAGGAGAGGTAGAGAACTAATGATTGTGGATATTTTAGTGGGGTGGTGTTTGGAAAGTAAGGAAGACCTGTCAGACCGCTACTCCTCATCCTATCAAATTCTCTGTAACCGTCCCACTACTTGTTACCTCCTTGTTCGTGGATATGTTGCCATGACGCACGATTGTTGTAGACCGCCAGACCAGTAACCCAATAAGAATCCCCCCATGTGTTGTATTTGATATCTCGTGGAAATAGTGGAGTCATAATCCACCATTGTTTTGATTAGGTCAAGTCAAATGACTTGCTAAGTCAGTAAGGCAAGATGCGCAACTCACTGCATTGATAATCAGACTGATTAGTGTCGATTTTGGAAGTTCAGTGGTCATGTACTTGCTTAGGAGTAACATGGCACATTTAATGGCTAAGTATTAACTCATAAGTGATTTTGCATAAGTATGAGAGACATTTGAAGCCAAATACAAAGGTATCTTCTTAAGCTAGAATATTTACTAGAAATCATGTAAGATTTGGTATTGGACCAATATTGAAAAGAATGGCGTATTTCTGAGGGAAATAGCTAGCAAAACTAGTACTAGCTACTTAGCGCAAATAGTGATATGCTAGCTCTTTTAGTATAAAAAGCTAATGTGCTAATGTCTCAAGAGCAAGACCAACATGCATAGCTTTTAATAAATATCAATTATATTAAGGCTAGGAAGATAGTTTCAAGAAGGTTTGAAGTTAGCATTTCAATTGGGTCAAGTAAAGTTAGCACCAAAGTGCTAGCGTCATTACGCATATGGGTAGGTCACTAAGTATCGATGTGCTAGGACAAGGGCGTATTGGCTAAACATGGGACCCACCATATCTAGGCTGCATCATGCATGGGTGTTACCTGGGGATGCATCAGGCTAGGTAAGCCATTACTCAGGGACGCGTCAGGCTAGAGCTAGGGACGCGCTAGGGTTTGAAATCGTGTAGGAACAAGTTCGTCATCTTGATTTCTGATAACAGTAACACTAGACTTCTTTGATACCACCTGTACCAGGCCAACCCATTTGTTGTCAGAAATTGGGTAAATCACCCCCATACTTAGTAATTTGAGGATCTCTTTCTTCACGACCGTCATCGTTGGGGGGTTAAGCCTACGCTGAGCATCACATATTAGCTTGGAATCGTCTTCCATTTGAATTATATGCATGCACATGGATGGACTAATGCCTTCGATGTCAACAATCGTCCAACCAATGACCGTTTTATGCTCTTTTATAATCCTAATCAAGCGTTCTTATTGTATGTGTACATAGTGAATTTTGGCAAGGGTTAGAATCGTAAATTTTCCTTTTTGTCAAACAGCAAGAATATATATGTGCGTATGCTTAATATGGAATATTGTATCTCTGTTTATATTCCGCAAGCGAATTAAGAATACAAATCCTCTTTAAACATTCTAAAATATCCTTGCATCCTCCTCAATACTCATAATATTCCTTTCATTCAAACTGGTCTCAAGTCGCATAAATTCCACGACTGAATTCCTTGAACTTGTCTCGAATGCGCATTGATGTTATAGCAACATTTATTGAATTCGGGAATAGCTAATGCTTAATCCCCAAAATACATTTTAACTTAATGCTTCATTCGCAACGAATGCTTCTCAAAATTTTCCTTTGAGCTTAAATATGCTACTTTAGCAATTTGCCTAAATATAAGCCATAATTTATGCGCCACTCCTCTCGGATATGCCACAACCAAGAAGCAATGCCATAAAAGGTGCATTGAATCTCTGAGCTAGGATAACCCTAGCCTTTTCTCATATTAGTGCCAAGTTAGCACTAGCTATTTGGCTTAGCACCACATTGTCACCAGTTAGCCACATTAGCGCTAAAAGCGCTAACTTTTCCTAGCGCTAACCCTAGATCCTGAGAAGCACCAACTAATCTAAAACCATCTTATATAGCACATATTGGCTATTGAGGCCTTAGCTAGCACGTCACTACCTTAGCACCTCAAACCTAGCCCTAAAAGTGCTAACCCTAACCCTAGCAAAAAAATCGCTAACTCTTCTTGGCTAAGTGCCATAGCTAACGCGTCCTCGAGAGCGTCTCTCATGACTAGCCACTATCCAGTGCGTCACATGATTTAGTGTGCCTATATCTAGCATGCCCCCAAATCTTGATGCGCCTCTAGCAAAGCCTAGCGAGTCCCTAGTGGCACTTCCAAGGCCAATGCATCGCTACCATGCTCAATCACGCCACTTGGCTCCAATGCATCGCTACCATGCTCAAGCACGCCCTTTGGCTCCAATGCGTCCCTATCCAAAGCCTAGCACGTCCCATAGTGGGAAGTGTGTTCATAGATTCTCTAGCGCGTCCAAAGCCAATGCGTCATCATCCAAGCCTAGCATGTCACAAGGATTATGCGTCCTTGCCAACTTAGTACCACCCATGCTCCAGCGCGTCCCTAGTGGCTGATACGCCCTTGGCTTAGCATGGCCATACTTAGCGACTTAGCCACTTATGCATTAGCGTTAACACCTTAGTGTTAACTATACTATTGAAGTGTTAACTTAAAACCTCTTTGACATTAGCTTCCAAGTCCTAGTATAATTGATATTTACTAGAAGTTGTTCATATTGGTCTACTCCTCAGATGTTAGCAAATTATACTTTTATATTAAAAGAGCTAGCACATTCTTATTTGCGCTAAGTAGCTAGTACTAGCTTCGCTAGCTACTTCCCTCAGAAGTACGCCTTTCTTCTCAATATGGGTCCAATATTAAATCTTATAAGAATTCTAATAGGTCTTCTTGATTAAGAAGCCCTCTACGACATTTGGCCTCAAATGCCTCTCAGACTTATGCTAAGTTACTTCTGAGCTATTACATAGCCATCAAATGTGCCATGTTACTTCTAAGCAAGTATATGACTACTAAACTTCCCAGACTCGACACTAATCAATATGATTACCAATCTAGTGAGTCGCGTAACTTGTCTCACTGACTTAGCAAGTCATTTGACTGACTTAAATTAATCAAAACAATAGTGGCATATGACTCTACTATTCCTACGAGATATAAAATACAACATAGAGGGATTCTCATTGGTGTATTGGTATGTGGTCTAAGGAAATCGTGGGTGGTGAAACCACCTCCACGAACAAGAAGGTAACAAGTAGTGGGCAGTTACAGAGCAGTTGAGAGGATGGTGAATAGTGGTCAGACAGATCTTCCCTACTTTCCGGGCACCACCACTACTATCTCCATAATCATCACTTCTCCAACTCTCCCTAACTTCCATGACTTATGAGAAATCAGTGTGTCTCCTTTGAACTATAAATAGATGATTACCATCAATTCAAAACAGAACAGACAAAATAATCAAGTCAGGAGAAACTAAAAACATACAGAATTAGTTATTCCTCTCATAGAATCCTTTCTTTTTCACACACTACATATCACACTGATATTTTCTCAACCTTATTTGATTCCCTCCCCTAATACCTACCCAAATCCTTTCCATCTTTGTAATAAACGTAGGACGTGAACAACCATTTCTTGGTTTAGGCTCGTCCTCTTTGATCTTGATCTCTCGAACCTACTTGAAAATACGATTTTACCGTACATTTGTTTTCACCCTAAAACAGTATGGCAGTGAGGTTCTTTGCAATGATCATCGGAAGCTCTTATTTATCACCCAAGTAAGCATACGTTAAGTAATCGGGAAGAGGCTTCAATTCTAGTTTAGGTGCCTACACAATAGAAGGTAAAGGAACCTCATTAGTTACGGGTAAGGAAATATAAGAAATATTACCCGTTTTAGCTTCTTGTAATGTCGTCAAGGCACCACACATCTCCACTAGCGCATTGATAGACACGCTTTTGTGTCTTAAGTGTTCTCATATCTATATTGTTTTTTCTCAATTTTTTTGTATTGATGTGATTCTTTTTATTGTGTTATAGGTATTTTTGGAAGAATTGAAAATTACGAAGAAAAAAAATTAGATAAAAAGTGTAAAAGGCACCCTCAAAAATTATAAAGGCACCCATAAGTATTGTTAAAGGAACTCGCGAAGTTGATAAGGGCACCACCTTCTTTTTCAGTTCAAAAAGACATACTGGCGGGAAATCTATTTTTCATCTGCGTGATCTTATTAATGAGTTTTCGAGGGTATTTGAGGGAGTTAAGATGAAGAGGATATTCTTACCAAATTTGTAAGAGTCATAAACGATGAGGAGTCTTGAAATAGGAAAGAAATCAAATACTTTCACGCTAAATATATCGTCCATGTTTTTAATATTTATTGAGACTTGAAATAGTTAGCAACACTTTCTTTGCAACAGTGAGTCTGTAACGCCAATATAATGTTGCAAACTCACTGTCACAGACCGGAAAATTCCCTCCTCCGGCTCGCTGCACTGCGCTGGTCAGAATTCCCCGATGCATGATTTAAAAGAGTGTAACCCGACCTTAAAGCCTAACTTCTCGCTGGAAAGTGCAGGTAAATTTTTGCTTCCCAAGCCTACCTTGTAAATATTATACTTGAAACGTAGTTCCCACATCATTCAAGCTACGTTTATACCGTTCCAGGCATATTTGCCTTTCCAAACATGTTTTGCAAGCATGGTACTCAAACCGTAGTCTCCATATCGTTCCAACACACCCTTGTCCAACAAAGGGTGCAAGGCCATTAAAGCCCATGGTGAATGCCTTTGAATAGCATACCATTCCAAATTACCCTCATTATACCAAGGGTTGAAGGCTATACAAGCTAATGGGGATGCCTTTGGCAAGCATCACATAATTTCGTGTCCAGGATTAACTCATGCCTTGGAACAACACCTAGGTTATTTCAAGTTTAAGCTTTCGCTTCATCAATTTTACTTCGACCATGCACTGGAGCCTGCACTTATCTTGTTCTTGCCAAGAGTGCAACATCCAGGCACATGCAATTCCATGCCGCGACGGTTCCAAGGAAGTATGAACAATCCATCAAATGGAATTACAACTACCTCATCAAGTGTGGCAACAATCATCTCTTGTTTAGCATTGCCGAGCCAGATGATATAAGTTACCATAATGTCGCAATCATCTCCCAAATTAGATGATATGAGCGACAAGGTGCTGCACCTCAATGCATTGCATTGTGGCTTCCTACGTACCCAACCCGTACCTTGATGGGATCAAGCATGACCGTAGT
>JAJJMC010020972.1:4622552-4637764 GCA_023531435.1 Papaver californicum | reverse complement strand
TGTAAGCCAAAAGGCTTCGCAAGGTATATACAAGCTTGTGCATAACTATCGCTATTTATTATGCAAATATGCATTATCAAGTACGTAACACGATCGAAACATGCTTTCGCATAATTCAAGCTTCATCGGCTAAGATACCAGCATCTTGATGCTTATGCATCAAGTATGCTCCAACGTATAGGCTACTTCGCATATCTACATGTGCATTACCACTCATGCACATTCTAAAAAATCTCCCTCCCTATATATGTTGTATTCGAATTTCTACAAACAATTATTAGAAAGGTAGGGGTCATCCATCGACTGCAAGGCCGCAAATGAAGATTTCTTGCCAGAGCCAAGCGAAGCATTCTCGGGTAAGCTACAGTTAAACATGTTGATGAGCATCAAGTATGCTCCATCGTATAAGCTACATCGCATTTATATGTGCATTACTGCTCATGCACATTCAAGCAAAGCTCCCTCCCTATATATGTTTTATTTGTATTTCCACAAATAAATATTTGAAAGGTAAGGGCCATCCATCGAATACAAGGCCGAAAAATGAAGATTTCTTGCCAAAGCCGAGCATTCTTGGCTCGGTGATGCATTGGATCCTGCATCACGGCATAATAGTGCCTTAGCACTATGATGCTCCAACTTAAGCAACTTCGGCTTAGTGATGCATTGGATAATGCATCACGGCACAGTAGTGCCTTAGCACTACGTTTCTCTCACTTACGCAACTTCGGCTCGGTGATGCATTGGGTCATGCATCACGGCATAATAGTACCTTAGCACTATGATTCTCCAACTTAAGCAACTTCGGCTTAGTGATGCATTGGATCATGCATCACAGCATAATAGTACCTTAGCATTATGATGCTCCAACTTAAGCAATTTCGGCTTAGTGATGCATTGGATCATGCATCACGGTATAGTAGTGCCTTAGCACTATGATGCTCTCACTTACGCAACTTCGGCTCGGTGATGCATTGAATCATGCATCACGGTATAATAGTGCATTTGCACTATGATGCCTCCTCGGATGCGCATCACGCGTAGTAGGGCCTTAACACTATAATTCGTGGTCAAGGCATCCACACCCTAATGGACATCTGGGTAAGCTTTATAAGCTTAGGATGAAGCTTCAACCCAGGCCATGACGCATCCTTGAGTAAGCTTCATGCAAAAATTTCGGGTGTTACATTCTTACCACCTTCAAAAAATTCGTCCTCGAAATTTAACTCAAAACTATTGTGGACAAGCTTCATCGATTAAGGTTTCCTATGCATATGTCACATTCCATGATGCACTGAAATCTCGCAAGGGTCAGATGTTTGTTAATGAGAACAAATAGAACCTTCTGAATATGCGTCCCATACCGTATCCCAGAATCCTAATAGGGCCAACAATTTGCCATAAACACTAATTGAGACCTTCCAAACATATGTCTCATACCGCATGCTCGAGGATCAAAAAAGGTTTTTATAACTTTAGCGAGAAAACTAAAATTGGATCCCTAAACATGCGTCCCATACCACATGCTCAAGAATGCAAAATAATTTACTCAACACGAGATCTTAAGTGGACGTCCCATACCATACACTTAAGAGTTCCCGAAATTCACATAGGTTGAAAAGGGTCATCGCAAGTTTATAAATAGTTTCTAGCGTAGTACTGTGAGGACCAAACTCTAATGCCAGTGCAGTCGGATGCAAGCCATCGTCCCGGACGATCTTCCACTCGTAAGTGGGTGCTAGCCGACCTGACATCGCACATCGTGCCGCACGGGTAAGGGGTGATCAGTCCCATTGAAAAGGGTAGTCGGATACCAGCCACCGTACAAATGTATTTCCTGGCAAACTCATAGCACACTCGAGCGCGTTCAAATCTTACTGGAGTAACTAGTGAGTTACAATTTCTTTTGTATAGGCACTTGGCCTTATTTATCCATTCTATTTTCGCACAACATTTAGCCTACTCTTGCAACCTTTCTATTTCCTTTGAAGGAAAATTTTGTAGTCATAATATAAAATGCTCACTAACGAGTCCAAAAATCACAGTCCCTAGTGTTTTCTCGGAACTTGCTCTGATACCATTTGTCATGGACCGAAAAATTTTCGCCTCCGGCGCGCTTCGTTGGGCATGCCAGAACTCCTCGATGCGTGATTTTAAAGAGTGTAACCGACCTTAAAGCCTAACTTCTCGTTGGAAAGTGCAGGTAATTTTTTTCTTTCCAAGCCTACCTTGTAAATATTATACTCGAAACGTAGTTCCCACATCATTCAAGCTACGTTTATACCGTTCCAGGTATATTTGCCTTTCCAAACATGTTTTGCAAACATGGTACTCAAACCGTAGTCTCCATATCGTTCCAACACACCCTTGTCCTACAAAGGGTGCAAGGCCATTAAAGCCCATGGTGAATGCCTTTGAATAGCATACCGTTCCAACTTATCCTCATTATACCAAGGGTTGAAGGCTATACAAGCTAATGGGGATGCCTTTGGCAAGCATCACATAATTTCGCTTTATTGTCCAAGCTTAACTCATGCCTTGGACCAACACCTAGGCTATTTCAAGTTTAAGTTTTTGCTTCATCAATTTTACTTCGACCATGCGCTGGAGCCTGCACTTATCTTGTTCTTGCCAAGAGTGCAACATCCAGGCACATGCAATTCCATGCCGCGACGGTTCCAAGGAAGTATGAACAATCCATCAAATGGAATTACAACTACCTCATCAAGTGTGGCAACAATCATCTCTTGTTTAGCATTGCCGAGCCAGATGATATAAGTTACCATAATGTCGCAATCATCTCCCAAATTAGATGATATGAGCGACAAGGTGCTGCACCTCAATGCATTGCATTGCGGCTACCTACGTACCCAACCCGTACCTTGATGGGATCAAGCATGACCGTAGTTCATCATAGGGTCAATTCGAAAGGGACAAGCAACTTAAGCCTATTAAGGAAAAGCCAACTTCGATTCCAACTTCATCGCAAGGCCAAAGGCCAAGCAAAGCCTAGTCTGTGTAAGCCAAAAGGCTTCGCAAGGTATATACAAGCTTGTGCATAACTGTCGCTATTTATTATGCAAATATGCATTATCAAGTACGTAACACGATTGAAACATGCTTTCGCATAATTCAAGCTTCATCGGCTAAGATACCAGCATCTTGATGCTTATGCATCAAGTATGCTCCAACGCATAGGCTACTTCGCATATCTACATGTGCATTACCACTCATGCACATTTCAACAAATTTCCCTCCCTATATATGTTGTATTCGTATTTCTACAAAAAATTATTAGAAAGGTAAGGGTCATCCATCAACTGCAAGGACGCAAATGAAGATTTCTTGCCACAGCCAAGCGAAGCATTCTCGGGTAAGCAACACTTAAACACGTTGATGAGCATCAAGTATGCTCCATCGTATAAGCTACATCGCACTTATATGTGCATTACCGCTCATGCACATTCAAGCAAAGCTCCCTCCCTATATGTGTTTTATTTGACTTTTCACTGCAGGTTTTGGATCAAAAAGAAAGATTGAGCTAAAAAAATTGGTGTAAAAACTTGGAGTCGAAAGTTAAAGCGGAAAATAACTGAGAAAAGACCAAACATCTTGAGAATGGGAATAGCGTTGGGAGCCCCATATGATTGGATCAACAAGGAGAAACTTCTATAGATGTCATCCACCAAGTAGTAGCCCTGAGTATAGTGGTTCCCGTTCACGACATATTATCAAGGAGGTTCAGGACTGTTTAGTTGGTTATTGAATAAATTCGATGACTTCAAAACATTAAGATCATTGCTTGAGCCGCCATACCAAAATAACCATGCCAAAACCATGTGTCGTATGAAGCAACCGCCTCAAAAACAACAATGGGGTAGTTATCCTTACCAGTTTCCGTTCTTGCATCCACCACCGGAAAGAACCTCCAACCCCAATGCATACAATCTAGGCTACCAAGCATCCCCGTAAAACCCTGTGTTGCATTCTCCCTCATTAACCACTTGGTATCTTCAATCGTAGGACGTCTCATATATTCATCGTTGAACCCAAACATGACAGCGTCACAAAACTTCCTAATGTAATAGTGGATAGTGGATGCATCCATACGGGTATAGTCGTCTATGGTATCTGGAGCAATTTGTTTGCATAGGCACTTCATAACGGCATACATTTTCATATGTGGGTTATGTCCTAGGATCCTAGCAGCATCATACCTCTGTAGAAAGTCTGGATCCATTGAACAAACCTTTTTCCAAAATCCTTGGAAATAGAAGACAATACATACCTAAGCGTGCATGAAACTTTTTTATCCCCCAAGTACAACCATCGATAAAACAATCCTGCATCATCCTTGCATCAGCCTCCACACGACCTTTATGAATAGATCCTATGTTCCTAACTTCTCCTGGAAACGGTTGATGTAAGTTATGACCACCTTGTAGCATAACCTGATAAAGCATTAGAAGATAATCATTGGAATCATCCCAAGCATTAGCGAGTGGAGTCCCTTACTTGATGCTGAAATATTTCCTTAAAGCCATGGTGGACCTGACAACAATGACAATGTTGTAATCAAACAATGATAATTGGAAAACATAATGTACAATTAAAAAAAGTAACAAATTAAAACAAATAATACATAGTTAAACTATCACCAAATTATACTCAATATAAACATATTATACCAAACAACATACCATATTAAAACAATGACATAATAAATAAAACACGTAATTCGATTCACGATAAGTTTACATGTTTTAATTCATACATGAGGTGACCCGAATAAATTAAACCCCAACTATTGAGTATCTTCCACGAAATCCATATCCAAATTTAAATTTATACTAGAATTTAAATAAGGGTTTGCACTTTCACTAAATTCAATAGAATGATCTTCAACGTTTGGAGGCTCGGCGTTACCACTACGACCCACCATAGGAAAAGTCGGATGATATATATTAGTTTGATCTTCCAATGTGGCAGTAGATAAATGTTCACGACTAATACCCACAGAGTATCTAATCTCATCATAGAAAATATTCATGCAAACCGGTTTCATTTTGGGATTGTTCAGAACTAAATGGACTCGTAGATGTGCCTCATGTACAGTGAGGACCATACGTGTAATGGTCATATAAAAGATTCTCAAGGGGCCCCACATTTTCAAAAGACTCTTATTCCATGTCTTTCCATTAACTCTACAAAATAAAATGTCCATATATATATATAAGTTACATGTGAAAGAACAGAACTAGATGATATTAAATAAAATAAATTTGGAATTCTACTAACCTCAGTGTCTTGGATATGACTCCAATATTTCCGTGCTTGCGGCCTCACATACGATGTACCTCCCGCGTCCAATCTGAGTTTAGATAAGGAAAAGATCATTGTACTACCGGAAAAGAAGATGATCTCTGGTTGAGTATACACAAAGGATTCCAAGTACTGGCTAGAAGGAGGTACAGTCAGAATAAAGCGAGAACTACCGATGTGACCAACTCATATCTCGTCGGGGTTTTCTACATGAGACAATTCTGGAAACAAATGTCACATGCTTCTAGGTTTCCAATAACTTGCATACATCGTCTAATTTGCATGTGTATAATGCACGTTTTCCTCAATTTCCATGGTATTAGTTGTGAGAAAATCTGGAGGATGACATGGAATTGTAATCAAACCCAATACTTGCCTCAAACATCTCTCACCAAGATAAAGTGTTGCATATTTTTTATTTTCTACACCTGCAAAACGTTTTTTTTTTTTTGCTAAGGGTTCTTGCTATAATGACTTCATCATCATTGTAATATGGATTTTTCAACCATGGTTTCCAAACAACATCTTCAGGAGACACTCAAAATCTGTTTGTTTCCTACCCTGTTTATGCGCATCTCTAAAAAATAAATAGTTGTTAGGTACTCATCCTCATCTGTAACTGCTTCCTTCCTAAGTAATGGTTGAGAAGAACGAAAGTAAAAGTAGAACCAATACTCTAATATCATCGACATTCCACACATATTGGTGTCTTCTCCACTGCTAACCCTGTCCAAGTAGAATAACAACTTACCATAGCAAAGGGAACCCCAATCATATTTTGCAAGGTTTTCCAAACTAGCCAAGTCTCACAAAACACCCATTCAACCCTTTGAAACGTTAGTGGAAATGCTTCCCAAAAATACTTGACCAATAACCCAAAGAAGGAACATGCTTGTCAATCTCTCCCAATTGTTAGAGTTGTCCCACCCGGGTCCCATCAAACCACGAAAGTATAAAATATCATAACTTTCACACACACTTTTATTTAAGCGCCTATTGAAAGGTAACGCCTCACCTTGGCCGATGGGAATTCCCGTCAACATTACAAAGTATAAAGGTGTAAACCCAAATTCAAATCCCAGAAAATGAAAAATTTTACTGGTCTTCCACCACCTAGCTATAAGGGCTATGGTTAATTGATAATTCGAACTCTTAAAATTGAATGAAAATATTGGAGAGAGAAAAACCCCACAATGTTCTAGTATTAGACGTGCCGTAACGTGACTTTGAGCAATTGTTTTGTAGAATTCATTAATCTTTGCCCAACTAGTCCTAAATTTGATGCTTGGTGCGAACCGGAGATATGACTGTCTCTACCAATCGTGGACAATACAATCGTTTCCTGCATAACATAATAATCCAATGAAACAAAAACGATCATAATCACAATCAAGACAATACAACTTGAACATTCAACTAATACATTATCAAAAACGAATACATAATCACCACAATAGCAAATTGAACATTCAAGTATATCATATAACAAAAATTGGGCACGTAAAATTTCAACAAATCAACTAAAATCTAAAAACATTCCTCATCAAATCACCACAATTCATTTATTAACTTGAGTAAATCGATTCAATACATGTTATTCTTCCATATCCCTAACAAATTATCGTATGAAATTGAAGAAATATTTTTCTTAGGGTTTTAGGTTAAAATAGTTTACCTTTGAATAATTTGTTGATCAAATTCGTCCCAAGAAAAAGCAAATAGACCCCCGAACGCTAAAGAAACGAACCCTTATGATGATTGTGATAATAGCCAACTCTAGAAGTAAAAATCAAAGAAAGAAACCAAAGTGAAACATGATCCCATTGAGAGAAGGAAAAGACAACAGGGAAGAAAAGAGAGAACATGTTCTCTTGTATGCTCAATAACAAAACAAACAACTATTGCCCGGTTTTTTTGGGTTGATTGGTCAGAACGGACAACTATTATTTGTTTTACAATAAACGAATAACGATTATCCGATTTTTCATAAACGGATACTCATTTTCCGTTTTGTTGATAAAAAACGGACAACCATTATCCATTCGTTAAGAAAATAAAAAATCACCACTGAAGCTAGGAATTTCCCGAAATAACGTGGATGAGGAATTAGGAAGAGCTTGAAAAGCTCTGCTACAACCAGTCTAATAGGACTAAAAAAATTTATTTCTTCGTCTTTATACCATGGAGTATTAACCATTGCACGTTAAAAGTTGCTACAGGGATAAAATAGCTGGGGGTAAATAAACTGGCCAAAACAAAAAGGAAGATGATTCAGATGGAAGATGAGGAAACAAAACATGACTTCATGGTCCATTGAATTTCTCCTTACTTCCAATTCCATGTGCGTTGGGAGTTGGGACAGACAGAATTATTGAGGATTTAGAAAAGTAAATTTCAAAGATTGAAAAAAAAGTGTGATTGGACGAAAACGACACATAGATATGGAGAGATTAAAAAATGATTTCAACATATAAGTTAAAAAAGAGAAATAAAGCTAGATCACGTTTCATGCAAAATATGGAAAGTAGAAGAAAAGCTTGGCTTGGAGTATCAAGCTCATATCGGACGCAAAAAATAAGCAAGTGATTAGAATACCAGAACATGTCGGACACAAGTAAACAAAAACATTGTGATTTCTTTCCTTTTTTCCTTCTCTAGTGTAATACATTACAAAATTTAGCCGTAGCTTGAGAAACCAAGATGCTCGAGAAGATTTACCAGACAAGTTGCAAAAACACAAATAATGAGTGTGTTGCTGGAATAGACCTAATGGTTCTCTGTTAAGTCTGCTAAGAAAGCAAGTGATATCTTGTATTCTTCAGATCATTGTCTGTCAGAAATATATAAGATAATATATTACCTCCGTTTCAGGAAAAGAGTTACTATCATTTTTTCAAATTGATCTATTTTTAGGCTAAAATGAAAAAGTGATAGTAACACTTTTCCAAAAACGGAGGGAGTATAAAACTAAACATTAAATAAGTTAAGTAGTACAAACATAGTCCTAAGAAAATATGTCATTTGTATACAGATGTTAATAGTGGTTCTCGGATATCATAATTACAGTAAATATAGCTTATATATAAAAGCATTAAGCAAGACTTACTTCATACTCCTGCCATTCTGCAGAGTGGGTTGGACGAAAATCCTAACTAATACAAAAGGAGAATAGGCTTGTATTGGACATATCATTACGGGTGAATCTTGTTTGAAGCTATTTTCCTCTTAGTAGTCTAATGATCCGACAGCCGTAATTCCGCTGCCAGTATTTCTAGGATCATGTCGGCTTACGTGATCAACACAATTACCACTGGTTAGCTTTTGGACCGAGTTCTGGGCTAAGCTCAGAACTTCACGGCCTTGTTTGCCCAACTGATGAACCTCTTGTGGCGAGAGTATCTTGATACACCAAACACTATCTACAAATTCCCTGGAAATAATAAAAAAGCATGTTATTGAATTAAGCACATGTTTCTGGGGATTCAGGCATGCACCATTAGCCTACAATGCAAGCAAGAGCTTAACCAGAAATACAGTAGCACCATTAGAGATAATGGGTAACTGTAGGATCGGTAGTTCACTACAAAAGAATTCTTAGAAACAATAATGCTCATCTATAAACAAAAGAGTTGAATAAGAACAGAGACAAAATCTGAAGGGCAAGTTGAAGAGAATACTTACTGCCATGGGTCATCGCCAAGCAGAAGAACATCGTTCTCCCGGTCAACAAATACAAGCTGCCAGCCTGATCTCAGGGGATTCTCCAACTGGCCTTCAAGGCCGAACATGGACGCAAGTTCACTTCGCAACTCATAGTAGCTGCTGAACCTAGTAATGTCCAATGACCTCCCAAAGGACCCCGACTTATGAACCTGTATATATCAAAAAGAATAACTAAAATGAATTGAGGCAATTAAAAGAGCTGATTCTGATCCTGCAAGCCAGTATGATTCAGAATCACTACACAGGACCATTGGGTTGGCACTTGGCAGTGGCATATTATGATAAAATATAACAATCTGCTTACCTTAACAAAAGTTCTTTGGGGGTTCCCTTGACCCCCATTCTCTGGAGAAGGAAGAAAATCCGATTCATCTATACAGCTGGACAGAGTCATATCCGGATTAAGAGGGTAATCTGTGTTTGTAGCGTTCAGAAAATTGGCAGCAGCAAAAGGCACATTTCTCGATTCACACTCACTACCAACTCCTCTGAGGCTTGACATCCCATTATGCGAAAGAAGAGACGATGAATCTATATTAACTCCAAACAGAAGATTGTTTTGGGGATCTGTACTTCCTACTTGGTCCACAGAACTATCTCTGTCAGAGAATGGTGGCAAGGAGAGTGTATGGTGCAAGGTGTTCCCCTGCTGTGTTCCTAACTGATCCACCTGGGGTAAAACACACTGAGTTGCCGCTCCAGAAGGGACCAAAGGTTCAGCAGAAGCTTGTCTCGGCAACCAAGTCGCAGCAGAAGGGGGTAAAGGGTTAGAATTTGGCATGTTAAGAAGTTGTGATGCTTCGGTTTGGGAGAATGAACCCAAAAGACTGTGTAGGGGAGATAAAGTAGATGTGGCTATAGAATTCCCAGCGAAGCCTGAAAAATTTGGCTGTTGGCAAACTGAATGGATGGTCTGCATAGATGCTGCCTGAGATTGAGGAGCCGAGACCAGATGAGACAGGGAAGACACAACATTAGGGATCTGTTGTTGTGGGGTAGGATACTGTTGTTGCTGCAGCTGTTGTGGCTGCTGAAGTTGCTGTTGCTGCTGCTGCTGCTGCTGTTGCTGTTGCTGTTGCTGTTGCTGCTGATCATTAAATGAGCGGCTCTGAAGTAGTTGTTGCTGAAGTAGGGCTTGCATCTGAGCCTGAGTATGGAACTGGTTTTCCTGAATTCCTTGGGGAAAGTTATGCTGAAGTTGAGATGGTTGCAACATTTGCCTCTGCATTAAAGCAGATCCAGGGACATTCTGGGATTGTGAAAATTGCATAAGAGACTCCGCAACCTGTTTAGAGGGATCCATTGTTCTCATTTCCTGAAGGGCAGCTGCAGCCATTGCTTGGTACATGTCGGGTTGCAGACCCAAAAGGGAAGCATCAAGCCTTGGCTGTATCCATGGTGTCATACCAATCCCTTGGAAATTCAAAGATTCCATTCCCTTGTCTCCAGTGTATCCTCTGTACCACATAAGTGGAGAATTAAGTCCCACATCGTCATCTCTACCACCTGTGAAAATAAAAGTTACGTCACGAGGATTAACATTTTCTTCCTGCCAAGTTAAGAACGATACTAAAATGGGACAGCAACAGTGATGTGCTTGATTTTCAAGCCTCGCAACACAATAACAAGCATACCAAGAGGATTAGGTAGACCTGCCGGCCATGGACGCTTAAGTCTGAGCGGGAATGACGATGGATACATAGGGAAAGTTGTTAAAGGTTCAATCTCCCACAGTGATACTCTAGGCTGCCTCTCTCCTGCAGTTGATTCATCCCAACCAACCTACATCGGCAGAGGTGAAGTTTTAAGAAGATGTAAGTTCTCTGATACAGATTAGAATTAAGTAATACACTTAGCAAAATCCCGCTGGATGTCCTGAACATACGTAAGGATGTCTACAGACCTTTACAGACCGCCAATGTGAATTCGGCCATCGAGTGGGGTCTAAGTCACTTATCCCAGTAATTGTGCCCATATACCTGTTCGTAAAGTAACCGTTGGATTAGAGTGCTGATCCGTGCATAAGATGACAAACTTACAGAAAATCACAAGCCCCTTACAACTTAAACACAATGCTTACACCCCCAGACCCATATCCACAAGTATGTAGTCAGCTTGAGTTTGATACTGAGAGGAGCAGCATAGTAGTGTTTTAACCTTCCAAAAGATACCACTTTTGAAAACCTCAATGGTAAACATGATGGCTAGACTACAATTTTAGATTTTGTCACCTACACCTTTTCTTGAAAGTCTGAAAGAAATTGCAGATGTGCTGCAGTTATCGGTCCACAACTAATTTTTAACTAAAGTGATCCAATGTAGAAGCAGAAAAATGGGTGTTCCACCCAAATCAAGCTTAGTCTTATACCCAAAGCACAACAAACAAGCAAGACTTACCGGCGGACACTGGATTCCTCTGTCTCAAATAGCATCCGGAAGCGCATACCAACAGAAACACGGGTGTGATATACTGCTTTGGCATACTTGGTCAGAGGAATAACAAACTCAGTTGGACTAGCCCTGAAAGCGCATTAGTGTTATAATGAGTACGACTCTATTCTATATATCACAAACTGAAGAAAGAAAATAGATATCAATCTCTGACTATGACTTTCTACCTGGGGTTATAAAATATAGTAAAGCGACTATTAGTCGCAGCAGCATGAGCTGCCGCAGCAAGAAGACCAATGTGCATACTGTCACTTGATAAAACAGATGAGGGCATCACAGTTTGTGGTCGACTGGCACGGCGAATCCCAAGAAGCAACTGGTTTTTTTCGTTCCTGTTGCGAGAATAAAAACGTCAGTCTCAGGTGATCGAGTACTGATTTAACTTTGGTAAAGCTTGCCCCACTCCTTGTGAGAGGGAATAAAAGAAACACGGGCAGTCCATAAGGAGACCAGGATTATAAATCTGCCTACCAGATAAAAAGTACTGAATCTCCTGCAACAAGTCTTTTTGCACTTACAAAGACACTCCACCCAGTGGTAAGAAGATGTCTCTTGGGTTGGCCTGCAATCAGAATGGAATCAACAAGTCAGAACTCACAATTTGCAGTTGATAATTTATCCATGTAGCTGCTCACAAGTAAAGGACCATTCTCCATGCAAATTTTGATCCCTGAATGTCTTTGGCATTTTTAGATGATTCGGTATTAAAAGGTCAAACCTATTGATAGTATAGGATAATAGAAATCCACATAAAAAACTAACAATGATAAGGATGTGTCTCAGTGATGACACCTGCTGAGTGTGCCACACACCAGTTTGATGAATAAAAACCTAAATAAGCAGAGTAATATAATTGGAAATAAAAATTGTGCAGGCAAAAGCAGAGCAGTACTATGAAACCACCACAGACATACAACTAATGATAATTGGTGGCACAGTAATGACAATTTATAATGGTATAGCCTAATAAATCCAACTAAACATGAATAACAGATTAATCTACATAGACAAAAGTCAAACAGTTCACACAATTTCAGTTATATAGAATTACCAAGATTAGATAGTGGATTGCTAATAAATTATGGACGACCATGGCCTTGGATTGTTAAGGATAAGCCAAAGAATGAACCAGAGAGAGGGAGGTGCATAAGTTAAAAAATACCAAAACTATGAGAAAAGTAAAAGATACACATACCCCGGAAAATGTGTCTGAATTTCCATTCATTACCATGAAGGTCTCTAGCAATCAATTCTTGGGCAGGAGGCTGCTGGGAGAAGTCCTAGAGAAGAAGAAAAGAAAGTAAGAGGCTATACCACACAACCGTACAAGAATACATGACAAGAAGCATGTGGAGGGTGAAAAAACTGAATTAGCATAACCTACCAAAGGAGGAAACACTTTTTCAGCTGCTCGACGGGGAACAGAAAAACCTCCATGAGTGCTCGTGTCACTTGCAGTCAATGTTTTACAGAAATAATTGGTTGGCTGCTTGCTTGGGCAACCCAACTCTACAGGTAAAAATGAGTCTTTTTGCTCTTGCTACAGAAAGGTAGATATAATTAGAAAGAGATAATCACACACGAGCAGAAAACTTAAGAACTACATTTAAGAAAATCAAAATTACCGTGCTCAATGGCTGCAAGGTCATCTGTGCATAAACTTCATCGGTCTCCACGTCCGCCTGAACATAGTAAAAGATCAACACTTAGGAACCTTTAGAAATGAAAAAAGGATCAGACGAGTATTAAGCAGGTTGAACATTACATGCATAGTCACATTGTGAAGCTGACAGATCAGTTGTGGAGGTAAACTTGGGTAATTAGGGATATGAGACTCGATTTCCTTGTTGGTTGATGCTGCAACCTACACAAGAGCAACAAACATTCCAATATTTTTAAACCACTCATAAAGTCTGTCATTAATTAGGAAATAACAAAAACTCCTAGTGTAACTATCTTGTTAGATCCACTTCAGCCATATGATAATGTGATGTAATTCATAAGCCGGCGTCCTTGATACAGGCATATAACAACTTATACCGATACAGAATTCTCCAATAGCAAATCATGTCAAGAACAAAGGCTTATCAATTACACCACATCATCGACAAATGCACACAAACCTGCTCACTATGTCCCTGGGGGAAGTAAACCACGCGGCTTCCTAGAGCAGGTAAAGATACAAGAGGTCCGGCACATGCATGCCATAGTTCAGAATTCAGACATCTCTTCTCCCCTGAAATGAAGATCAAATATGAAAAGATATGCTTTTTGACAATAATAAAAAATCGGAAACAGGGAAGAATTATGACATGGATATTCGTTTATAAGAAGCAAATTATATTTCAATTATGTACAAAACTCCAGAAAATAAAGATACCCATGAGGAATTTTCAAGTATGCCAAATGTTGTGTAGCTAATTGCTTTACCTCCTTCCTGAGTCTGCTGCTGACCGAAACCAGATGAGGACATCTTCATCTGATGCAAAATGATTATAACCCTTTTAGCAAGATATATAAGAAACACCAACTCTTCAACAAGTTAACAAAAACTTGCTAATCAGAAACCCCCATTTAGTAAAAGACCCATTCTGCCTCCACCCTTAAATAATAATCCTTTCTTGTTTAATCTGGTGAAATGGATACTTATCACCGCCACCAATCCACAAGAGAATAGAAGAAAACAGATAGTGATTCCACCAACACCTTCATCCGCAGCTAAAACCCTCCCTCAAAACCCAATGTTCAACCAAAACCTGCACTACTAGACGAAATTATGGTTTTTAACCTCATTTATGAGCAGATCTTCTTAAACCCAAATCCAAACCCTTTAATTAATTACTTCAAAACCAACACATTCCAACTCAAAAAAAAACCTAAATCTTCTTCATGCATCAAAAATCCCCTTCACCTGAAAAAAATAAAAAATCCAGAACTTAAACTGAGAAAATGATGGTGATGTAAGAGGAAGAGACAGAGAGAATCTATAACTATAACTATAAATACATGGATCTCAGCTTACATTTCTTAACACTGAAAAAAGAACGAGACATTCTAGTAAGACATTGAAGGCAGAAAATGCAAAAACCCTGATCTTAGAAAGAAAGGTACAGAAGAATAAACTTTAAAGTAAAACAAAATACTACTAATAAATTCTGATTTACAGATCTTTACTTCTGAGTTCTGACACTAAACCCTCTTCTTACAAATGAAAACTTTGAGGAAGAAGAAAGAAGAAGGAAAAAAAAAACAACTAGAAAATCTCATTACAAACCTGATCTTTTCTTAAAGTTGGCTGCTTTCTATTCTAGTAATAGTAGTAGTAGTAGTAAGATGATTGATTGAAGCTGTTGCTGTCACTTTCTCTTTCACACACTCTCTCCTTCTACTCACTCAAAAATCAACCCCCATTATTAGTTATATTTGCAGCTTATTTTTCTTTCTTTCTTTTTTAGTTTTATAATCAATACGATGGGTTTCAATTTTCTAACTTTTCTTTTCATTTTGGATTTTTTTTTTTAAAAAAAAAATTCTTCCTAAGTTTTTAATTTTTTGAGTACGAAATTCAAAATTATGGTGAGGAGAAGATATAGCATATAGAGGACGTGCTTGGAAAACGTGGTCAGTCAAAGCTGTGACCTTGTTATGTCAAACTTTTAGGGCAACCCTGTGGAAGGGCTGGTAAGAGTATTTTTATACCCACACGTATCTTTTGC
>JAJJMC010020972.1:4607397-4622542 GCA_023531435.1 Papaver californicum | reverse complement strand
GTGGAAGGGCTGGTAAGAGTATTTTTATACCCACACGTATCTTTTGCGGTAGATGCAGTAAAATCGGAAGAGAGAGAGTGTCTGAAACAGTGAATTAATTCTGGCGAAATTCCTAGGTCTTTGACTAAAGTCAAAATCAATTTTCTCCCTCAATTTTCTTCGCAATCCCAATCAATCCAGAGACTCTGAATGTATTTCTAAGATTATCAATGGGTGTTTACTTGGCCTTAATCACTGGTTGTTGATGAAGATAGCTCTCTTTCAGCTAGTATAAGTTTATGGGTGTAACATTTGGGGATTTCTTGATACCTTTCTTGATAGCTTCCTTCCTTGATTAGCTCTGAATCTCTTTTGTTTCTGTTTCCTCAAAACCCATCTTTAATTTCTCTTTGCTGTTATTAATGAGTAGCTAATTTCTTCATCTGCTTGGTGTTTTTGCAGGTTGAATTAGCCGGAAGCTTTGCTCCATGCGATTGTCTGCGTTTGAATCTCCCTTCGTGTGAAGACTTTACCCTCTGGTTTCTTTGAGTTCTCTGTGCTTTCCTCCTGTTTCATCTGTTGGAGGCTAATGTCCATACATTACTACCAAAATCCCAATTCTCAAGAAGTTGACCTCACAATGCCAGTAAGTATTGCAATGTACTTTCCTGCCAATTTCCTTTCTGTGACACATCCTATATGTCCTGTCTCTGCATTATCTAAACATTTTGTCAAACAAACCCATACTCATAGCCTGCAAACATCAAATCCCTACATTCTGCTATGTGTTTTCAAATTAAAGTGGCCTCCCCCTTACCCTGAACCATTAGTTATCTGTTGGCATTACTATCACTCCAATAAGACTACAGAAAAAAAAAAAACAAATCCAGGAAATTTTTTCTTCCAAATTGAACAGCTCTCAAAACATCAAAATGGGAGAAAATGCCAAGAAATTACCAGGGATAGTCATCAGAGAAACCAGTATGGCTGAGATTTCTTCAGGAAACAAAAAGCTTAGCCAATTGACAGAGAAGGCTGTGACAGGTGCAACCAAAGATAAAGGGAAAACTGTAGAAGAAACAAATGAACCATATCCTCTAGAGGCAGAAGCTGAATGTGTGGTTGTAACTCATGAATGGTCTAGTGATGAAGAGGAAGGGAATTTTGAAGAAATAAACTGGAACTTTTCCATTATAGGGAAGATATTTGCAGAAGACAACCTAGAAGCATTTGAAGTAAATGGAGAGATATACAAGAAATGGACTAAATTCCATCTGAAGCAAATAAGAAAAGAAGGTCCAAATTTATATATCTGCAGATTTGGAGATGCAAGTGATGTTCAGGAGGTCATCAAGTCAGGACCCTGGACTTTCCTTGATCACCTAATGGTTCTGGAGGCATGGAACCCATCTGTTGAGAAGCAAAGCATCTCCTTCCAGTACCAATACTTCTGGAATTACATGAGTCAACTTCCTATTGAGTTTTATGGAAGGAAAATACCAGCAAGAATGGCAGCCATAGTTGGAGAAGTGATAATGTTGGATCCACCTTCAGGGAATCCCACTCATGGTGGCATAGTGAAAGCATTGACCAAAGTAGATGTCAACAAACCAATACCCAAGGGAATCACAAAAAGTAATGCTGCTGGACTCACTAGCTGGATCAAGTTTTTCTTTAAAGGAAAGCCAAAAGCTCTCTGCCCTGCCTGCTTCCACATCAACCACAGCCAAGACCAGTGCATAGAAAGAGCCAAGAAAGTTGCTGCTGATGCAAGAATAATCCACAAGTTCATATCAAAAATTACCTATTCTCCACCCATATCCTGTTACCCATATACTCCTACAGCAAGATCAAATCACAGAGACCCCAATCCCATAGCCCCTCCTTTCCAAATACCCAAAACAGGCTTATCAATCCACAGTCTCAATACTTCCATTGCTAACATGTCCATCACCCCAGTTCTAAACAATAACATCTCTATTGGCTCTACCCAGACTGAAGCAGGAAACATGAGCAACAATCAAGTAAATACAGAAGATTGGAATCTGCATCCAACAGCTAGAATAAATAAGAGGCCAAGAAACCCTGAAAACACAGCCCTCTCCAACCACTTGGCAACCAATCACCAGGATAGACAAGAAGAGGGGAGATTCACAATGGCAAGTGCAGGAGCAGCTTCCTTGCAAATTCAACCAGGCACCAACACCTCGCAGGTAACCTCTACTCTAACCCAAAATTATTTTCTCTTGCTTATGAACAAATATTTGAACAACCAAACTGCTTATCTTAACCACAGTACCTTTTCAAATTACATTCTCAACTCCAACAGTAGTTACACTTTGACCAGCTCCTATAATTGTAACACTTTCCTTAACAATAGTCTTAAAATATCTTCTGAGTACAACACTCCAAAGTTAAGAGTCATTACTCCTGAGTCCAAAAATCTAGGAAAATTAAAGTTAGAAAATTACCGGATTTACGGTAGCACAAATAGCAAAAGTATAAGATTCTCGGATCTTTTCAGGCAACATCGGCAGAAATCTCGGCTATCTGGCAGCAAAGTTTGCCAAGTCTTAGAAATCATCAAATATAGTCTTACTGAATCAAGAACAAACATAACCCACCAAAAACAAATACCCAGCAGCCCCACTCAAAAAATTTCAATCAGGCATCACAAGCCCAAGGTTCGGCCCAACTGCTTTCTCTACAACAAAGCTATCCATCTCCTAAGCCCAAGAATAATAACCCATACCAATAATACCGGGCCTTATCACCAAGTTACTATCCAAGGTCCCATCCTCCCCTACTCTTACCAAATTCAACTCACCATTCTCAGGAACACCAGCCATAACCATTGTGAGTTAATCCGTTATTGTATATGGGCTTGCAAACAGCAATCGTCTTTTCATCGGAAAAAATTGCATGTTTTTTTCTTTCATCATCATAAGTGGGATAACATTAACATTTCAAAAAAAAAAAATAACACTAAAAAACAAAAAAACCCTGTTAAGGCTTGGGCCTCAAAAATTATCTTCCAAAAAAATTCTCCACCATCATACAAACCAAAAACACAATATCCATTTAGGTGTTGATCAAAGGGCTTTCAAAACTCTAGAGAGATTTTCTTCCCTAGGACAAAGTGGTCAAATGAAAATCCTATCCTGGAACTGTCAAGGACTAGGAGGAATTAAAACAAAGCAACATCTAAAAAACTCCATAAGACAGTCCAACCCAGATATCATCTTCTTATCCGAAACAAAGTCTAATGAAGAGAAAACCCTAAATCATCTAAAACATTACAGTTATCCCAATACGTGGGTTCAATCCTCTCGCGGCTTATCCGGGGGTCTAGCCCTAATGTGGAAGGACAACCTGGATATCTCCGTAACTTATGAGGTCAGAAACTTGGTTAATCTAAAAATAAAAATTAGTCCAACTGATGAAGAAACATACATAACATGCATTTATGGGGAGACTCTCTATAGCCCAAAAAAAGCCCAATGGGAGCAAATTTTGGAAATGAGCAGAGATATTGAGTTTCCTTGGATCATTCTGGGGGACCTCAATATAACCCTTTCCTCGGAAGATGCTAGTAATCAGTCTCAGTACTCGGGTAGCTCCTTCGACCATATCCCGGCTATCATCCAAGCAGCTGGGCTTAGGGATCTCAAACATTCCGGTCCTAAATTCACCTGGTCAAATAAAAGAAAGAAAGATAAATTGATTCTTAAAAGATTAGATAGAGGCCTGGTCAATCAGGAATGGGAAACTCAATTCCCATCTTCCATGACCCACAGTCTTCCTTGCATTGGATCGGACCATAACCCAATTTTGTTGGAGACTGTAGTGACTCAAAGGAAAATAAAACCTTACTTTAAGTTCTATGAGTGTTGGCAAAAAGAAGCCACCTGTAAGGCTAAAATTGTCGAAAGTTGGCTCTCTATTGTCCAAGGTTCCGAACCCTTTATCCTAACCCAAAAGCTCAAAATTACCAAAAACGCCCTCCAGAAATGGAAAAAAATCTCTTTCGGTAATTTAGAAGAAAAAATAGGACACCTAGGGGAAAAACTCTTGCAATTAAGAGATAGCACTAAAGAGAGTGATAGAGAAATTCAAAAAAATCTGGAAAAAGACTTGGAACACTGGTATGATATCCAGGAAAGTTTTTGGGTCCAGAAATCGAGAGAATACTTTATAAAAGATGCTGATAGAAACACCAAGCTTTTTCATGCTATAACAAATCATCGGAAGAAAGTGAATAACATAATCAGTCTTAAAGATAAGAATGATCAATGGACAAATAACAGGGAGAATCTCGAATTGCTTCTTAGCTCGCATTTCGAAGAAATTAGCACCACTAGTAAAAATATAGTTGATCCAAACATCCTGCAACTTTTCAAACCTATAATCACTGACCATGAAAACGAAATTCTTTTAGAGGTCCCTTCCTCTGAAGAAATCCTAAGTGTTGTCAGTAGCATGAATCCTTGGAAATCCCCTGGTCCGGATGGCTTCCAAGCAGGGTTTTATCAGCAAAATTGGGATATTGTGGGGGAAGATGTAACGAAAGCTATCAGAACTTTCTTCACCAAGGGCCACATTTTAAAAGAGCTCAACAATACCTATATTGCCCTTATTCCCAAAACCAAGATCCCCCAAACCCCAGCTGACTTCAGACCCATCAGCCTCTGCAACACCAGTTATAAAATAATATCTAAGATCCTGGCTAATAGACTAAAACCTATTCTTACCAAAATCATATCTCCGGCCCAATCGGCTTTTATCCCTACCAGAAATATCCATGACAATGTCATCATTGCCCAAGAAGTTGTGGAGGCGATGAAAAGGAAAAAAGGAATCTCTGGCAGTTTAGGGATAAAACTGGATATGAGTAAGGCTTTCGACAGGATAGAATGGTCTTTCATCTTAGCGATCTTAGGAAAAATGGGTTTCTCCGATAGATGGTGCAACCTCATTAACCAATGCATCTCTACTGCTACTTACTCTGTTATCCTAAATGGAGAACCCTGCAAGTTCTTCAAACCCTCTAGAGGAATCAGACAAGGGGATCCCCTCTCTCCATATCTGTTCATAATCTGCATGGAGGCTTTGTCCAAAATGATAGACAGTGCCAATGACATGAGCTTCCTGAGTGGTATCAAGATTTCGAAATCGGGCCCTCCAATATCTCATCTTCTCTTTGCCGACGACTGCCTCATCTTTATTGAGGCAAAGCAAGTGGAAGTGAATAACCTCTTATCCATTTTAGAGGAATTCAGTCAATCTAGCGGACAGTGCATCAATTTTAACAAATCGGGGATATTTTGCAGTAAGAACATTGAAGAGGGGTTTCAAGAAACATTAGGAACCTGGCTTGACATGCCTAGAATGAAAGAAGAGGAGAAATACCTAGGTTTCCTTCTTTTCAGGAAAAAAGCTAGAACCCTTAATTTCCAATCCATCCTGAATAGCATGGAGACCAAACTTCAGGGTTGGCAATCCAAAATGCTATCCCAAGCTGGAAGAGCTACCATGATCCAATCGGTCATAAATACTCTTCCAAATTACCAGATGGGATGCTTCGAAATGCCTAGGAAAACGATAAATTCTATGGATAAAATCCAAAGGAATTTCTGGAACACTGGTAAAGCCAAAACTAGAGGCCACTCTACGGATGCTTGGGACTCCCTTTGCCAACCAAAGAGTATGGGAGGTCTGGGTTTCAAAAATATAAAATGGTTTAATGAAGCTATGCTCACAAAACTCGCATGGAGACTTATCCACAATGACAACGAGCTCTGGGCTAGGGCCCTAAAATCCCGATACTTCCCCACCGACAGCCCCTTGATTGTTCAAAAAAAGTCCAGAGACACCTGGATCTGGAGAGGCATCCTCAAAGGAATAAGTATAATCCGGGACAACCACTTCTGGGCAATTGGAGATGGTTCCCAAGTCAGGATATGGGACTTCAACTGGCTTAAAAGTATGAAACCCGAGGAAGTTACTGAAAACCAAAGAAACTCTGGTCTCAACTGGGTTAGCGAAATCATCGACCAGGATACTAATGATTGGAACCTCTCCATCATTAGAAATCTGTTCACTAGAGCCCAAATTGAGGAAATATCGACCATTCCTATCCTCGAGGGAGCCCGCGATGAAATGGGTTGGAATCTTACTACCAATGGTAATTTCACTGTAGCCTCTACATACAAAAAATTAGTTCAAAACAATATCCCCTATGCCAGTTCTAGTTATGTTGATCCGGGGTTCTGGGGGAAAATGTGGCGTATCAAAACTCCACACAGAATAAACATTTTCTTGTGGAAAATAGTGAAGCAAACTCTGAAAGTTAGAAATAAAACTTACAAACATTTGGCCATTAAGGACCAACTTTGCCCGATTTGTAACACCAATGTGGAAACTAGTACACATCTGTTTATGCATTGTCACTTAGCAAAAAAAATCTGGATTACTCTCTGGCCTAGTTTGTATAACAACATGGTGTCCTACAACTGCATCATAGATTGGATAAAATCTTGGCATAAACATAACATCATGATTTCTTTCAAAGATAAAATTTCGACTGCTTATATTTCCCATATACTTTGGCGGATCTGGAAACACAGGTGTGACATTATTTTTGAGGCAGCAAAACCCAATCCTACAACTGTCCTTCAAATAATAGCCAAGACAGCGATCCCACCCAATACCCAAATCACCAAAATCAACAATACTACCCCCACCATCCCAAATCTTCAGTGCAGCCAGAACGTTATCCAAACTCAACCTAACCCCCAGCCGCAAGGCACAATCAGTCACCTCCCGTCAGGTAATGGAAATCGCCAAATCTCCCCAACTCATCATCAGAATCCAACCAACAACATATCAATCCCCATCCCCCAAAACCAAACGAAACAATGGCATTATATCCAAAAGGCCATTACCAGTGAAGCTAGCTCTGTGTCAGATTGGACTTCGTCTGCAATTGAATACGTTATTATAAATTTTGATGGGTCTTTTTCCATAACTGACTATGCAGCAGGATATGGAGCCGTAGCGCGAACTCCAAAGGGATCTTTCATTGCAGGTCTTTCGGGGGTGGCCAGAGTAGGGTCTAGTCATCAAGCGGAAGCTATGGCTCTAAGAGAAACCTTCAGATGGGCACAGGAGAAAGGCTGGAGTCACATTTTGCTTCGGGGGGATGCTAAGACGATCATCGATGACGTCAACGGCATCACGACTTCGATCCCTTGGGCCTGTCATACCTTAATAGTAGATTGCAAAAAACTTTTAAATTGTAACCGTTTTTGTAACTTAACTTTTATTGGTAGAGAGGAGAACAAGATAGCAAACACTTTAGCAAATTCTGCTCGTTTAGAGGGGATGGAAAAAAGATGGACTGATCCTTCTACTTTTCTCTCCCAACTAAATGTAGATCTTTGTAGCCCTCTTTTCAATTAATGAATTTCCGTCGTTTTGTCAAAAAAAAGTATCTTTTGCATTAGACTGTATGGTATGGTATGGTATATCAATTGAGTCTAGCGGATTTCAGATCTTCAAATGTTTTCAGCAAAAAATCGTGAGAATCCCTTAGATGGTGAAAATTTATAACGTCAAAATGGTAAAAAAGTTAAAATGTCAAAAGATCTAGTCAAGGGTATTCTAGTAAATGGCATACTCAACTACGTAGATTAGGCAAGTCTTATATACATTGTCAAATTGGTTATTGCCTAGTCAGATAGTAGGGCAAACTAGCCGCACACTGCTATAGAAAATGGAGCAAGTGATACAGTTTTTATCGAACGACGGAAGACCCTGTCACTCGATAAAAATTATGTTGTCACCGATTAATTTTCTATTGCTAAGCTAACATATCTTCCTACTCAATTTTACAATCTTCTACATCACATAAGATTTTCTCAAAATAAAAATCCTAAGTTTTCACTTTAAAAAATATTCTGCCACAACGAGTTTTCTAAGGAATAAAAGAAACAGAAAAGAACAACCATCAAACGTTCCAAAGAGTGGAGTAGACTAGAATTAGGATAGAGAGGTGGAGTTCCATGATGTTAGCCAGCAGGCAGGCACTGGTGTACTCGAAAATCGTATATCGGGCCATCAAGAAAGAAGTCAGTATACCAGGTTAAAAGGTGGGTGAACTGAGTTGAGTATGGTGTTTGGGTGGCTCCCTAATGCAGTTAAAAAGAGAGTACAAAGATATCCTTGATATCGTTTTTATTATTTAAACCATAGGTTTCAAGTTGTTCAAGTAACATTAAAACATTTGTGGAAGACTACAGGTATATTCTATTTTAAGAATTTTGAATGCGGTAAGTTTGTTTGTTCTCTAATTAATTATTATTATTTTTTTGGTTTTATAAGAGCAGGGGTTATGGGATAGAGAGCTTGAACACTCTATCTCTTTCAAAATGAATGAGTGACTAGGCGAAGGAGTGTTTTTTACACTATGGGGCAATGGGAAAAAAACAGGCTAGACGGTGAAGTTCCCCGTCTAGCTTTCAAAATTATTATTTTTTTATAAAAAAAAATAGTCAGACGGGTGAAGTTCCTCGTCTGGCTTTTAAATATGTCAGAGTCGTTGGATGCACCTGTCAGAGTCATTGGATGAAACTTTTACCCAGACGAGGGAACTTCATCCGGCTAGTTCTCAGATGGTTGAAGTTCACCCGTCTAGTAAACCGGCTGAAGTTCCCTCGTCTAATAAAGACTGTAGAATAATCCTTCGATTTTGAAGGAGTGTATGATAGCTTTTAGGTGAAAGGGTGTATTGTTTCTACCCATGGTAGAGTCTAATTTGATCAGTTTTGATCAAACTCCTTCATTTCGAAGGAGAACACTCTACCCATAGCCCTTGCTCTAAGAAATCTTTAAATTCACAAAAAAATTAGATTATGAAAAAAAAATATAGATTAGCGGAAATTTAATTTTAAAATTTTTTGTTTTGGATATGTATATGTTGACGGGAATACTATGTGAGAGAAATATGGTTCCATTTGACTAAGGGAAGTGGTCAGCACAATCGAGATGGAAACAACGCATTGTATTGAACTGTGTTGCTGAGGAAGGAAATAATTAGCACACAGGAGTTAAATCCGGAAGAATAAGAGTAGTTGGGTTGAAGGCTTTATTACAACGCTATAATCGGAGAATGGAGCAAGATTCTCATTATGAAGACGCAACCCACTTTGATGAGCTCGAAAGAGTGTTTGTGTTATACGTGTTAGGACAATTGTTTTTTCCAAATACTAGATCAATGACAAATCTTGTTTTTCTCGAAGCGCTTAAAAATTTAGAGTTAGTTCCAACGTATGACTGGGGTCTGCATTGTTATCTTCATTGGAGGTAAAAAACTCATTTGTTTGACACCACTTAATTAATCTTTTAAATGTTAATTTACTAACTAATTAAATTTTGCAATATTTTCACAGTATTGGTGGTATATTTACTAATTAAATTTTGCAACATTTGATTGGTTAAATGTTAAATGTTATTCAATCAACAGATTAAATGTAATTTTATTTGAATATAACCTAGATTATTGATTTAATTTTATATATTTAGCGATATTTATGTTTTGATTTAAACAAATTATAAAATTCTATTAAATCAAAAACTAGTCTATTTTAATTTACTATACCTTACCTTTATAAAGAAAAGGTAAGTAAATTACATTAAGTTAATGAATTTATACCACCTAATGTTAATGAATTTAAATGTGTGAATATTAAGTTTGTACATCAAAAAAGTGTGTAGCTAAAGGAAATTACATTTAATCAAAAATAGTTGTTGGATTTGCAATAATGAAAGACCACGATCGAAATAAGAGGTTATATATATACTTTTGAATGGAAAATGAATTTACGGCTGAGATTAAAACTCAGCGACGCAGTTTTTATTACAAGCGATGAAGAGTTGGTCGCCCGACATAAACTATGTTGTGTTGTGCAAACCGGAAAATACGCCGATTTTTCAAGCCAGTTTTTCCATCCGGCATGTCCATGTACAGCAGCTTAAAAAGGGAAAATTTGGTTAATTGGTTTGTGCATACGACTTGACGTTATATTCTAAAAGCAAATCTTTCAAAGACTAGGATTCTATTCAAAGTAAGCAACTTAGTTTGACAAATTAAGACTTAGATAAATTCTCAAACCCTTTGATCTCAATCGACCACTAATTCTTCTGAACTAATGGTCGAAAGTTTCTAATATACGGGCAGGCGAAGTGGAGTTTGAGGGTAGGAAATAAATTTTCTGCCGCTTGATAAAGAAACACCATTTCAAGTAGAATATCATACTTGGATGGCAATTAAAGTGTTGCCACAAGTTTTTTCAAAATAATAATAATAATAAAAAATAATAGTGCACCACAATGAATATGGTGTCTACTATGCTTTTTTCCTACTTCTTGTAGTGACAAAAACACTATTTCACCTCCTCTCTACAATATTTTTAAGAGATAATGTTTGAAAACTTTATCTCATAGCCCTTTCTCTAAGAGAATTTCTGACAGTTGTCTAAAAATCTTGTGTTTATATGAAACATGGAACTTTAGACATCCTGAAAAGGGGAGGGTACCAAGTACAATGCTAATTTTTTATTACAGAACATATATACTTACTCTCTGAGTGAACTTCAATCAAAGGATAATGCAGACAAGAAATATCCTTGGATAATCTCAATTAAAAATTCTTAAATCATAAAGATTGATTAACGTTTAACTTACTTGTACTTTGAATTGTAATGGTAAAATCAATAAAAATAAAGCAAGACACCAGAAATTTTGTTGACAAGCAAAACAATAAAGTAGGAAAATTCTCGTACCTCGTCTAGTTTCAACACATACAGTATATTTAGCCGTTACAAACAGTAGTCTACTATAAAAATTTGGTCTGGAATATAATTGAGACAAAATAGATCCTATGAGCTATTCTGCTGCAGTTGTTCCCCTACTCTTGATTCTTTCAAGAACCTATGCACTTGATTCCCCTAGTTGATGTCCTTTACGTTTCTAGGATTTTGATCCACAGTTCGTCGTGAAGACTAGCCCTACCGATGATTTTAATCCACAGGATGACCGATGATTTCCTGTAGAGTGTGAGGCCGAGAAAAGGAAACATGTATGATGTTGTTCTGTCGTGATTTAAATTGATGGAGGTATGACTAGATGCATGAATTATGATCGAAAAATATAAGTTGATAGTCTGGTATGGATTTGGAATACGAGTCATTTTAGTTAGGTCATGTGCAATTGTCTGCTTGGAGGTAGAGGTGGTGGTTGAAGCAGGAATGAAGAAAATGGTGGCTGGTTATTTTTGGTGGGGAAGAAATAAGATGAAAGATGAAAGAGAATTTAGGTTAACATAAATATGCTGGAATTTTTGTGGTCGTCTACGCACACCTAAAATGTTCCTAATAACCAACGAATGGCAAGTGTTTTTTCTTGTATAGATTCTATTTCAATAGGAACTTGATAAGTCGATCCGCCTACACGTGTTGCTTTTACTGCTATATCGGGAGTTACTCCACGTATTGCTTGACGTAAAACGGATACTGGATTTCTTTTTAAAAAATTGGAAACAGAAACAGAAAACGAATTTCAAGTGATTATAGCTTAAAAAGAATACTACTACATTACATTACATATACCCAAGAGAACTCTCAATTTATTTTATTTTCTGTTGGAAGATGAGAAAGATATTTCCATCCTTGTTTAAAGATAGGTTTATTAACGGTTAAAATTAAAAAGTAAAATAAATCAGATCAGTTAATTAAAATCAAACTTAACTTATATAAGGGGAGTCAACGTGAAGTTCAGGTATCAAACTTTAAGTTGGACAAAAATTAGACCAACACTAAAATTAGACAAAACTTAAATATCAAACATCAATTAAACCTTAATTGGATTCAATGAATATCAAAAACAATATGGAAAGAAAATACATCCAAGTAAAAATGCAAAAATATTTTAGAAAATTAAAAGGAAACTCTTACCGAAAGATTCTATATTAACCCAGGTCTACGTCCATGACCAACTTAAACCAGACAACAGTGTATACATACGAGGGACTAAACATTTCTTTCACAATTTGAAAACAAGCTTCATTGCATACGTGAAAGCTTCGTCATTTAGTTGCGGATGTTAAAACATCCATACAATAGGAGTTTCTTCAAAGTGTTAAGACGGTACACTGATTGGTGTTTTCATAAAGTTACGATAGCCTCAAGATGTCTACTTCTAATGGATCATATATTACTCTGCTTATGGAAGTGTTACGACGGTACACTGATTAGCAGATTACTTAGCAAAGGAGGGAAAGTTTAAGTTAAGTGCTTGTTATTGGGATGAAAATATTCCTAGTGAGTTGCAAAATCTCGTAAGAGATGAACTAAATGTAACCCAAGTTTAATTTTAAGTAATATCAATTCTTTCTTATTTAAAAAAAAAACTGCTTAAATTTGATTTTGTTTACGTTTATTGTTGTTGTTTTTTTAAAGGTTATTTGTACTTTGGTACTCATGTTATGACTAAAAACTTAGTTTGACTGTTAAGATTTCGCTTTGACCAAATTATTATTTTTTTTTACAAATTTTTTTAATTAATTTTGTAACCATTTTAATAGTTGCCTATATTTTCTTCCATCTTTTTCTTTCAAGATCTGATCTTTATTCATTTCGTTTTCCCTCTAGACCATTCAAAAAAAATTCCATTAACTAAAACAAAAGAAAAATAAAAATAAAAATAAAAATAAAAATAAAAATAATTTGGAAGGTTAAAAAAAAGATTTTTTTTTATGAACAATCAAACCACATTTTATGTGATCCAAAAAGATGACTATATGATTATTTACAAGAAAAAGAATTTTAAAATATAAGAAAATAAAAACCAAATACAAATAAAGATACCAATTACATGTAAGTCGCGAAGAGAAAGAACGAAATACCGTAAAAGTAAATTTTGTATGAGAAGTAGAGAGAAAAGATGGTATAATCCGAAATCAATTCCGACCATTTTGAATGTTTGTCTTCTTTAATAAGAGATGCTCCAAAAAGAAAGTAGTGCTTAGCCCTTAATTTTGTATATATGAACGAAAAACCCGGATGCCCTAAATCCCTTTTGTTGAAGATGAACTCAAAGCGATGCCGTGTTGAATCGTCGATGTTCTTGAATCTCGAATAACAAGCCATGAAACAACCAACAAAGATTGAACAACTCACCATTAAAGTGAAGAAATAATCGCTCATCAGGCGAAGAAAAAATCGTCCAAAAAGCGAAGATAAAATCACCAAAATGGTGAAAAAATGTGTCAAAAGACACCAAAAATAAAAATAAAATAAAAAACATCTTATTCAATTCGAAAATCTACTAGAACTAAAGAAAAACAATAATTCTTGCTTAGATCTGGTCCAAAAGAAACAAAGAAGATAAAGAAATAGTTAATGAATAAAGGATAGGTCTTGAAAGACAAAAGAAAAAAAATAACGACAAATATATAAAATGAGTAATGAATTAAAAAAAATTACATAAAAGAATGTAACATTTTAATTTGGCCAAACAAATGTTTTGACAGTTAACAATTAGTCCGATACCAACCCTTGATATTTAAAGAATTGGATACTAAACTAAAATTCTGGTCAACAACTGGATATCAACATATAATATATAATAAACCTTTTTTTATTAATTAACTTTTTAATTGACAAGTTTAAAATTTCTGTTTTTAATATCATCGCTCACACATGTAATAGTACCTAGAATTACTACTGGAAAATAACTTTTTAGAACAGTGACATCTTTTTTTTTCCTTTAATTAGTAGATTTCGTCTGATGTTTTACGGTGAGGGTTGCAGTTTCTTAGTTTCTTTTTTCTTTTTCCTTCCGGTAAAGCTGAGTCGAGACAACACTATACAGCTGGACGATGGACGGGTAACGTACTGTTGCATAATGAACGTTGCCCCTCGGTTTGAGGGCACTTTAGCTTGAGCTGATTTGCATGATGCATAAATATGTATGAATGGTTTGTAGTCCCTACCCTATTAATTGATATGATATGTTATGTTTAGCTTTTTTCTTACAAATTCCTTCATCTATCAATATCATGGTTACAGTCATACACCTAGGTTATATGGATCTCATCAGGTGTGGCCTCTTAGAATCGATGGTTCAAATCTGTTTGTTTTTTCTTAAGGATAACAAATTAGAACATTATTGCATGTACTAGTTTCTTTCTTCTTTTTCGTGATGGTTATTGCTGCTTCAGCTGGCAGTATTATGCTGCTGATAGATATAACTCGTGTGTTACCACTTGGTCTCTGTAGTTACTTTTGAGAGTGTTGTCGCAGTGTAAGAGTGGATACCTAGTAGGCCAGTAGATCCCCAAAGCATCTATGAAGTATGAAGTAGCGCCTAAGTTCCTTACTACATGGGGTACTGATTCAGGTTCTTCCTAATAGCACTATTAAACACTAGCCAACGGTCAAATATTTAACCTATTATTCTACAAAAGATCAAATATCTAATCATTAATCCGGTGAGACAGCTTTTTCATAGAGCCAGAGATCTGTTATCTTTTACCTCAATTAAGAGCTAGACCTTAACTTAATGCATTTGTATTAATATTGTTTACTTTTTTTAATTAATTGCTGTGTTTGAAACCATGCCAATAATAATACCGTGGTACAATGAAAAAGTTATTAAGTGATGATATCAGTGATTTGAATTTAAAATTTGTCTTGATATTTCACGATTTATATATATATATATATATTGTATGACTAGTTTAGTTGTTTGAAAGTCAAAAGTTTAGGTGCATACTTAAAGAACTGTAAAAGTTATATGGATGGAATGGAAATCAAATAATATATGCATGTTCCCATTGCTCATCCATCCAGATTTGTAGTAAAGGAAGGAGAAGGTATAGATAGTGGTGGGGGCTTAGCCCATGCATGCAGGGTATATGAAAGGATCCAACTGATTGTCTTGAGTACTATGTGTTCGATATTCCACCACATGCATTATGGAGTAAACCTAGCTTCCAACCAAATCCCTCTAGTATATTTATCTATTTTCTTCTCCACCCATCCAGACATCAATGTGTGAATTATATATATATATATATATATATATATATATATATATATATATATAT
>JAJJMC010020972.1:4537367-4607387 GCA_023531435.1 Papaver californicum | reverse complement strand
TATATATATATATATATATATATATATATATATATATATATATATATATATAATTAAATTTTGATTGATTTAGTTGGATTTTTTCTTTATTTTTAATGGGAATTTATATTCAGTTGGATTTTCGCTTATCATTTGTTCTTTAATATTTAGAGTGGCATTTCGTTTTTTTCTGCCACTCCCACCGCAAGGTGATTTCGGTATCGCTGTGACTTGTCTGATTTTGTATAATGTGTTTTGTTGTGTCGTATAAATAAAGTGGTTAGACATTTGATAGTGTCTTTTTTTTTATCATCAAATCATAGATATTTTATTCTATAAAAAATATTTATATGACTATTCTAAATAAGATTCATGCTATTTCCAGTCCACCATTATTATTAATACAATCCAATAAGAAAATAAACAGAATTCTATTGTTTTTTAGAAACTCAATCAAAGTAAAATTTATTAATCCAATCCAACCTTATTTTCCTTTTCCTTTTCTATTTCTAGTTTCTTTTATAAATAACCCTAAATCTATTTCTTCTTCACTTCTACTAATCTTTATCTCTATGAATTCTAATAACCCTAAATCTAACTTTGGTATATAAGATATGATAGAAGATTCTACTCCTTCAACCATTGAAGTGGAAAATTTCAATTGCATTGACAATCAACCCCACACGGTATTACTTACAGAATTTAATTGCAATCTCTGTTCTTAAATTTTTTGATTAACCCTTTTCTGCTTTAATTTTTTTTTTTTTGAATTTTGGATGTTTCTTTCTTTTTGGTAGACTAGAACAGGGTTCATTAACGTTAATAACTGTGGGGATTGCAGTTATTTGGTGATTGTTTTTTTTTCCAGAAATAAATCTATGTTCATTAACGTTAAAAACAGAGTTCAATTTCAGAAACCCAATAAGTCCAGAGATAAGCCTTAACAATATTGTTTAAGAAACTTGAAAATAAAAAGAAACAAGTTTAGTTACAGGGAAAACAGACTTCAACAAAATTAGAAAAAAGAGTTTATCACAATTAGTTACAGGGAAAACAGAGTTACAGGGAAAACAGACTTCAATGTCTGCTGAATTATCTTCTCCTAGCGACCTTCTACATCCTGTATCAAAATTTTTTGTTAGTATAAAGTGGAAAATAAAACATATTGCCTACGGAAACTAAAACTGTGCAACGATTAGTCACCGTGTGGTTTTATCTCTCTATTTTGGCATGTTTGTTACTAGTAGTTTTCCTGTATATTTGTTTGTTTTTAGTCGCTTACAGATATTTTCTAATTATGAACCATTTGGTGATCAGTCTTCAAAATCTCATACACCCGTTGGTTTTGATGTACGTGACGAATTCTCGACTAATGAGGTATTCATTCTCTGTATTATTTCTTTATTCACAACAATTATTACGTGTTGATAAAATTTACTAAATTGAATGTAATGTTATTTTTTTTCCAGGTTTTCGTCTCTAAGGATCATGTTAAACAATGGTGTCATATGGTCGCAAGAAAAAGTAGATTTTGTATTTTTATTACCAAATCATATGATAATATGATGGATAAAGGGTCGGTAGTTGAGTTTGGATGTGAAAGAGGAGGTAAATATAGAGGTCGAACTATCAAATCTTCTGAAAAGCAACTACAACATGTCTCCAAAAAGGGTAGAAAAACTGGCACAAGGAAGTGCAATTGTCCTTTTAAACTAAGAATTTCATGTGTTGAAGAAAACAAATGGGTTATTAAGGTGCAATGTGGTGTGCACAATCATGCTCCATCCGATACATTGCTTGGACATCCTTATGCAGCTCGTTTACAGAGTGATGAAAATATAAATAGTTGATATGATGACGACAAGTGGAAGTAAACCGGGTATCATTTTATCATCAATTAAAAGAAAGCAACCTGAAAATAAATCTAGTCTACGAACGATAAACAATTACAAATCTTATACAAAATCCAACGAAAAAACAGGAATGACAAATATGCAATACTTGTTGAAGTTGTTGAATGACAATAAATATGTGGCATGGGATCAGCGCACTGAAGGTACATATGTGTTGAGTCATATATTTTGGGCACATCCTGACAGTATACAATTGGCGAAATATTTTCCGTCGGTTGTTTTCGTGGATTCCACTTATAAAACAAACAGATGGAAACTACCCCTTTTCCATGCTGCTGGTATGACATCTACTGGGACAAGTTTTACAGTTGCATATGCATTTATGTCAGAAGAAAAGCAGAAAGATTATATTTGGGCACTCGAGTGTTTGAAAAGACTATACAACAACTCAGATTTACCTCATGTATTTCTTACGGATCGAGAACAAGCCCTAATAATTGGAATTCAAACCGTATTTCCTAATGCAAAGAGGATGTGTTGCAGTTGGCATATTGCAAGAAATGTTGAAACAAATTTCGTTAAGTACACAAAAGATGAAGAAGAACAAAATGACATCAAAGAGGATTGGCAAAATCTGTGGAAGTCTGATACGCAAACGGAGTATGAAGATCTTTTAAACAAGTTTATAGGCACATGGGGAAAAAAATACAAAGCATTCATTACATACTTGAAAGACGAAATATTGGTAGATAAAGAATTTTTTGTTCATGCATGGACGAACGGGATTAAACACTACGGGAACACTACCACTAACCGTGTTGAGAGCGAACACAGTGTGCTTAAAAGGTGGTTGCTTACATCCAAAAGGGATTTTACATATTGTTGGAAACATATGCATCTAATGTCAGAATCGAGGATGGTTGAGATACTTAAAAATTTTGAGTATAGCAAAATGCATGTACGACATGAACATCGAAAGATACCAATTTTCAAAGAGTTGTTGAACAGAGTTTCCATTTATGCACTAGATAAAATTCATAAAGAGCTTACTTGGACAAATAAGGGTGGTAATCGTTGTCTCCATATACTTCGCAAGACACATGGCCTACCATGTTACCATGAATTAAAAGAGTACGAACGGTATGGAACGACAATACCTATTGATACAATAGACAATCAGTGGAAACAACTAAGTACTCGTCCTTATAGTGTTGACGAAATGGTCGAATTTGACGATTTACCGCAAATACCAAAAATTAAGCTCAGGTGGAACAATTCTAACGCGTTACAACGTATGTGTATCCTAGAAAAATTGAATGAGCTTGCTGATGCAGATATGACCAGGTAAGAGGAACCAGTTATGCTGGTCACCACCAAAGGTCGTCCAACAAAAGCACAACAAAGAGCATCAAACTCAACAAAGAGAAATCCATCTGCATTTGAACATGGTAGAGAACAGATTCAGAAGTCAAAGAAAAATGCTGAGAAGTTAGAGAAGAATGCTGAGAAGTTGAAGAAGACTGCTGAGAAGATTGCCGCGAAGTTAACAATTAATGATGAGAAGCTAAAGAAAAATGCCGAGAAGTTAAAAAAGAATGCTGAGAAGTTAAAAAGAAAATCTCAAAATGAGGTTGATTTTGAGAGTATGGGACTTGTATTACATGAAAATGCAACAAATGAAAGTAGAATACCAGATTTGAACGAGAGACCGGATAAGTCGTTTGAATGGTTAGATGTTAATGTTATAAAGAGAGTTATTCATAAATTGGAAAATGTCCGCAGTGATGGTCATTGTGGATATAGAGCTTATGCAGAAATGTTAGGTTTGAGTAAAATTGATGGATGGAAGACTGTTCGGATTAAAATGATGGTTGAATTAAAACAAACATGGACCTTCATATTGGTATTATAGGTGGTAATGATTCATGCTTGAAACTCGAAGAAAAGTTAAACCATCTATCAGATAATGGTTGCGGATTTTATGGTTGGATGGCATTCCCTGAAATGGGATGTTTATTTGCAACTACATTTATTGCATATTTTCAGTTTTTCACCAATCGGAGTATATGACATATCTACCACTAAGGGGTGAGGTGTTAGAAAATGCAATAATTGTTTCAATTGTGAATTGTGATGGGATGCACTTTAATAAGGCAGTTTTATACCCAAATGCTCCACTACCTCCACTGCATCCCAGTTGGATATATCAACATCTACCATGTGCTAAAGGATGGAAAACTTACATTAAAGATAGATTAGATGAGTGTAAAACCTTAAATGTTGTTACTCGCTTTTAAATTTTGTTGATTCGGATCTTATTAGTTTTTTAAGCATTTTTTTTATTAATAATAGATTTTAATAACTCATTTATAAATATTCTTTATTAGTTGCATTTTCTTTTGATATGTTTGTGCTCTCTATCTATATACATTTTTCTACTCTACACCTCTTATCAAGAAATGTCAGTTTGTTGTTTATATATGAGTGACAACATCTCAGCATTTTATCCAAAAGCAGGGTTATGAACTGTATTTTTAGATATATTTCAAATAAAAGTACTTGGGTTCATATTTTTAGATATATTTCAGAAACAGATATACAGGTAAGGATGGTTCTAAGACAGGTAAGGATGGTTCTAAAGAACAGGTAAGGATGGTTCTAAAGAACAATTTGAGCAAACATGTATGATAAAAGCATACATACTGGGTTACGATAAAGGAAGAGAGCTTACATGTTTATAAGGACGGCTTCGAGCATCTTTCCACCCACATTTTCAAAGTAAAATATCGATCCCCTTAGGAAAATACCTACAAAACAGATTACACAAAAGCACACACCAGTATTAATACAAATTAGGACTTGGAAACACAGGAAAATACCTACGTTCAGGTAGGTCAGATGAAAACTATGTGATCTGAACATAGTAAACAAAGATATTGAAATCAGTAAAAGCAAGAAAATGGTTTAAACATAGTCAAAATTCCCACAGAATAAGTGTAGTTTATGTAGATTCGGACCTTTTCAAAGTTGCAGTCAGGTCAGCCTCTTCTTTGTAGTTGAAAGCATCATCAAATCCAAATTTGCTCTTTAGAAAATCAACCTGAAGTTTCGTCAAAAAAGAAAAAACATATTAATCAATTGAACACTCAGTTGTAAGAGTACAGAGACTTTTTTGGTTGTATCATTTTCTCATCTTTTCTTTGGATCTGGCACTTCCAACAACATAACATCCCATCAACATTGCAAATTGGCCAACAAGCTGTCCTACTACACCAGATGCAGCGGATACATAAACAAATTCTCCACTTTTAGGAGAAGCAACCACGTGAAACCCAACATAAGCAGTCATGCCGGGCATACCTAGGATGCAACAATGTAACATACAGAGGAATCATCAAAATTATTACTTAAAAAACTGAAATTGACCTTATCATGAATATGTGTAACAAGAATTGTTAGTAATCACAGTTTCTTTAGGACATGATAAATAAATTATGGAAGATTTGATTATAATTAACCACCAACTTACCAAGGATTCCAGTATAATATGAAAGAGGTACATCAGTGTAGTCGATTTATCAGTGGAGGAAAACAGAATTAGTAATCTCCTCACAAACATAAGTAGCTCACATTATCAACTTGACCTTTGCTCAAGCACGCCACACAAGATATTGTTGAATAACTGCAGCCATGAATTCACAGTAAGCAACAACTCAACAACCTAACTTAGCTCTTCAACTAGGGGGTTGACATGAAACAGATCTAAAGCTGTTTTTTCATGAGGGACCTAACCCTTAGATTTTCAGCCATGAATTCACAGTAAGCAACACCGGCAACCGAATTGAAATTGGGAAATTGGGAAGTTGAGAGAGGAAACACAAGCAACCGAATTTGAACGAAGTCACTACTCCCAGCACTGAGAAGGTAGATGAAACCAGAGATGATCGTTGTAGTGCTACAGAGAGTGAGATGAAATGAAATGAAGTTTGTTGTGGATTTGATGATAGAGAGAACAGTTATGAAAGTAAAAGAAAATACCAAAGTATGTTGTGGAGTTTCTTTATACAGAGAGTGAGATGAAATGAAATGAAGTTTGTTGTGGATTTGATGAGAGAGAGGGCAGTGATGAAAGTAAAAGAAAAGACCAAATATGTTGTGGAGTTTCTTTATACAGAGAGTGAGATGAAATGAAGCTTTAATGTTGCTTTTCTCTAGAAGTTTCTCTGATCGATGATAACATTGAATTAAAAACACCGTTGATTGCCGTGTTGCTTTGAATAAAATTGCTATTACCAATTGAATTAATCAAGACGAGGCGATCTGCTCGAGAGAGGAAAAGATGTCTTGACTGTCAAATTGCTGTTCACAATGAATAAAACTGAAAAGAATTGATTTGACCAAGAAACACGAGAAAAGAAAAAATGTGATTACTGTCAAATTTCTGTTCGCAATGAATAAAGCAGAAATGTATTGATTCGACCAAGAAATTGCTTTAATTGCTTCGCTTTTTTTTGACGAATTTTAATTGCTTCGCTGCTTTAACCTTGATTTTCGTCTGATAAAGTCTGAAAAGAGACTGACAGACAACGCTGTTGATAATCATACTTTTGTATTGACTGATGCTATGTCGGCCACGCTACTATAAAAATTAAAAGAGAAATCGGTGATTTCCCAAGAAACTTTACAGTGATTTATTCTTTATCGAAAATTTTAAGTTCAATTTTCTTGTTGGTCAGAGAGCAAATCGAGATTGTCGGCCATGATTCATGTACTTTTGAGTTAATCAAGATGAAGAAATTTATTTTTTCAAGAAATATTCATTAATATCCACTGGCAGCCGATTTGATTTCTGCAGTAACTATGAGTTTAGTGTTTCTTCTGCTAATAGGTAGAAGAAAGATGAATAATGTTTGATTTCGATGACGAATTCATTGAATTGATTTCTAAGAAATATGGATTCATTGATTAGAGACGAAGAAGTTATAATATTTATGTTTTTAAAAGTCATAAAAAATAAATCCAATCCATAGGATTGTATTAATAAAAAAAATAAAAAAATGGATTGTTTTAAGTATATGGATTGGTTAATAATAATGGTGGATTGGAAATAACAAGAGTCTTAAAAAAAGTAAATACATCATAATATGAAATAAATATTAAAAAAAAATACAAAACCTAAATAAATCGTGAATAGAAAGAACGATCTACTACGATAGCATCCAAATCTTATACTTTAAAACTTGAAAAAGAAAATGATTCTCAAAATTATAATTCGCAAAAAGAAATAATGGTGATAAAGTTGATAACAAAAAATAAACACTAAAAGTCATTTTTAATTGGACGACCGAAGGGAATCCTTCTATGTGATTACCAAATGGGAGCTAAAAATGCAATGTGTTGCAACTTTTTTTATTTTTGTATTTAATTGATTCAAATTGAACATGAATTTATCATTTTTTCCAAAATTGATTTGATAGTCGAAGTGTTATAATCCCCAACTATCATTAAACACCATCGAATCGATCAAAACTCGAATTTCTTCAATAATTTCGACCTAAAAACCTTGAAAAACCCTCACCTAAACTAATTTGTATCGGTTTCATTCAATTTGATTAAATTGGATCAAAATGGATCATCTTTTCATAAAATTGATTTGATAATCAGAGATTTGAGGTCCCCAATTATATTTTAACAATATCAAATAGATTGAATTCCATCAATTTCACATTCAATTGCTTCAAATTAAAATAAAAAATTTAAAAGTGTGGCGTATAAAAACTGTGATGTAAAACAAAAACAATAAGTAACTAATACATATGGTGCAAATTTATTTTCCGTCACAAAATAAAAAAATTTAGTTAAAACTAAATCGGATCGAATTCAATCAAACTTTCGATTACCCCTTCCATACACGATCATCTAGTATATAATTTAATTAGTAAATGGATGCTTTGACCTAAAATTCAGGACTTTAAGTGTTTATTTTAATTTCTTAAATGTCAAATATAAATATATCAACGTGATATGTATATTCTAAAAATTATTATTAACCATTCATCCTTACATATTTAATAATAGTCAAAAATGATGTGAATATAAATATATCGACGTGATATCTTTATTTTAGAAGTTATTATTAACCATTCATCTTCATATATTTAATAATAATAAAATATGATGTATACCCAAAACTTTTAACTACAGTATTTTTGAAGATAATGTTAAAACTCAAAATATATGTTTAAATGTCCCATTGGATTCATGGAACAAGTTGTGATTTTTTTTTGAATAAGAAAAAGAAGAAAAGAATTTGGTCAACATGGTGGACTATATCCATAAGCTCAACTATCTTAAAGGGGGCGAGGTATCTTGTGGATCTTCTTGATTTACGGATGTTTTTATCTCCCATGATCGCATTTTTAAATCCACAGGTCCATGATCATTACAGAATACAGACTTATGGATATAAAACATTTTCATACGAGTTCCCTAAAAATCTACTACTGTACTATTATTGTTTTCTTGGAATCAACAGTAAGTGAAACTGTAAATTTTGGAAATCCGAAATTACCTTTAATTTTACACCACTAATGTAAATGTCTTAAAATTAAATGGGTAAATCAGTAAACTGAATAACTAAATAAAAAATAAGATATACAATAAGCAAGGGTGCCCATGTGAGAGAGGGAGGGGGTCGCATGCGGTTGAATTTTTTTCTTTCTGATTTAGAAAATCTCATTTCTTTGGCAATAGTACATTTAGGCGTTTTGTCACATTTGTGAGTGTTTTCGGCACGTGCAAAACTACTAGTCCGTATAAAAGGAATTCCCCACCTAAACTAAGCATGCCTATGTTTCTGGAACAGAGGACTCAAGTAAAGATAGTAGAATAAATCTTAAATAAGAAATATTTAACAAAAATAAATCTTAAATAAAAATATATTTTTGAAATTATAATTTCTAACGGAGAACTGGATGGATAATTCTAAAGTCTAAACCAATATAAAAGAAAGGTCACTTGTTATACCTTACCCGACATCTGAAATGTAAGATAACACAACCAGTGTAGTCCATACAGGTCGGTACGGTCGATATTTTGTCGGTTTTATCGGTGTCGGACATCAACCGAAATGACACACACCATACCGTGGGGTACGGTATTTGACCAAAAAATCGGTCGATATTGACCGGTACGAGTTGACCGAAATGAACAGTACGACCGATATTAACAAAAAAAAAATCCAAAAAAATAAAAATAAAATAAAAATCCTTATCATTATTCTAGGGTTTTCAATTGTTACTCATATTTTTATGGTATTTTAGAAAAATGAGTACTAGTTTTATATCTTAATAGGTCAAATATAGAAAAACGTTTGATATAATAATTAGAGGATAAAATATATGGACCGATATTTCGCCGATATTTAAAACCGAAATTTTTCCGTTACAAAGACGTACCAGTATATCGCTCTCGACCGATACGAACCGAAATCCGATATGGACTGTATTGAACACGACACAACTTACACTTGAATAATTTCTCATTTATTTAGTTGCTAATATTATTAATTTTCTTCAAAGACATATGCCCTCTTTATTAACTTATCTGAAGATCAAATAAATTCTAGTTTAAACAACAACACATTCCTTATGGATTTTCATCCCAATCATTTGGATAACATTTGCCATCAGAATATTTTTTTGATTTGCAAAGAGAAGTACAATCTTGATCATCTACGCATCTGCCTTCTATTACAGTATGGCAATCCAAATAGCCTTCTACTACTTCACCATGTATCATCTATTAATTATTCATTACGGATCATATTTAATCACATGTGCATTGGTAATAAAAACAAAAATGATAAACACTCTGTGGGTTCAATCCCGTGATGTGTACCGACAGACATAAAGAGGTGTGATCCACCCTAACCCCCTGTTAGACCACGGATTGAGCAAAGATCCCACCTCTCTGTGTCACTTGAATAACACCACGGAATCCAATCCGTGGCACGGTGTGTAGCGGGATTGAATGAAAAATCAAACTAGGATTGCAAAAAATTGCAGAGAAAAAGACCAAATAATAAAATTACACTAATAGCCCTTTTTATTACTGTAATAAAAATAGAAAAACATTTTATTTAGGTGAAATTAAGATGTTAAATATACTGAAACTAAATGTACTGACTATTAATCCTTCCAGCAGCTTCAACCGAGTAGGAAAAAACACCCACAAATAACAAGCATAGAATGAGAGCCACAACAATCCGAGTAATGGCGAAATTGGACACCATTTGTTGCTTTGAGGAACTGTCCATTTTCAAAAAAACTTCCATCGCTAAATTGGTGCAGTGCTATTTATAATAGGCTTAATAACATAACAAAATATTATATAAGCTGGATTAATTATTACAAGAGGATTTTTTGCCGCTTTCTTATTAAATTTTTAGGATTTTATTATAATTATTATCTGCAGATTCAGTATTAAATTGACCAGATTTTTCAGTGTTTAGGCTATTAAAAATTAACCACAACCAACAGATATATGAACGTGTCGTACTCTTTGGTTAAAGATTGTGGCGGCAAATTTGAATAGCTAGCTCCCATTTACTAAAAATGCACAAGTAATAAAGATTTGTTTATCAGGAATACATGAGTATTATATTTAGTGGACTAAACTGAGATTAAACGAAAGAAGAGAGTGAAATGTAAGGGCTATGGGTAGAGTGTTCTCCTTCAAGGTGAAGGAGTTTGATCAAATTAGACCATACTATGGGTAGAGAGAAGACTCTCTTTCACCCAAAGTCTATCAACCACTCCTTCAATTGAAAGAGTACTCGCCAGTCCATGATGACAGATTATGTTCACCAAAAACCTTTAGTTGGATATCGGTCTATTTGATAGTCTTTCTTTTCATCGTAATAAAAAATATTTTATTATCAACCCTTTTTTTCTTCTAATTAATCGAAGAACCTAATGGTCCATCCTTAGCCTGCTATCGCCAAACATGTCAGGTTGCTCATTGACCTATACTTTTATTTTAGTTCAAAACTAGCCTCTTCAACGAGGCCAGTCGCATCCTTTCCCTGTACAGAAAGTCTACTTTAGGCCTTGTGAACCCGGAAGTTATGGGCATTGGACGGGTGAACATCAACTGTCTGGGTAAAAGTTTCATCGAGCGGTTAAAAACATTTCACCCATCTAACTATTATTTTATTAAAAAAAAATAAAAGTTAGATGAAGGAAATTCATCCGTCTAATCTCTTTTATTCCACTATCTCATAATATAATTTTTTTTTATCGAATTATTCTTCCGTTTTAAAAGGGATAAAATATTAAAATGCTCTATCCTATAATTCTTGCTTAGAAAAGGGAAGCCTAATCAGATGGCAATGTATATTCATTGATGGACCCAAAAAGTGTAAAGGTAAATAAATAAATAAAAACGAAATCATGAGAAGAAATTAGAAAAAGTAGATTAGTTAAAATCATCTAATAATTAAAAAGTTAGATATTATCTAATGATTTTTAAATTCTCTAAAGCTAAAAAGCAATATCTTCCCTAGTTGCCATAGATTTTGGTTGACTGCTAAGCTAGATGCCATAATTAACTTTTGTTATTCCATGACAGAGACTTGCAAGACACCTGCATAGAAGAATTAGCAAGGCAAGTAAATGCATGATTTCTTAATCTTGTTGTGTTTTTGTTTTTTGTTGATAGCATTTTGGGTAACAGAGAGCCACCAAAGAAGAAACATTGTTTTTGTATTAGGGTCTAATGTGTTTGTTAATTTTTTGTTCTTTGTGAAATTCTACTTCTTTAATCATATGTCTATCATTAGATTAGGGTCATTATATCTCTGTTCAGCCGCACCTTCCCCCACATAACAAAAACAATCACTTGGCAGCTTGAAGTTCCAAATGAGAGATGATTCGACCAACACCTGACCGAGCAAAAATTCATAAGTAACTAGCCTGATTAGAAATCCCAATTTGCGGAAGATATCAATTCCAGTCGCGTGGCCGCAGTAGGTCGATAAATTAAACTCACCGGATCCCCCTTTTCAGCCACTTAATTATCGCGTAAGGCGCTCCTTTTGGTTTCAGATTCCAGCTCCCATTCACACACCTTGCCACACATGAGAAGTAGTCCCAAGAACTTAACCCCTACATACCAATAGTCCTGTCCTGTCCTGTCCTGTTAAAATGCCCTTTTCCTCCACCCACATCATTAAGGGTGTGAAACCCTGCTAGTTAAATGTTGAAAAAAGAGTAATCTCACAGATTGGGATACTACTAAATCAAAGTAGTTACGTTACTCAACTCGGAATTTGACATCCAGATAGTCGGTTGCACCTGAAAACGTGGCGGCTTGCCAGTTTCTCGTAGCTGTTGCATATGGCTGTGGGCCTATGACAAAGATTTTTCGGTCGGAGATGGGTAACATATTAAGTAAACTCATATATACATGAAAACATTGGAAATACCTTAGTGATGACGGATCCGATAAAGAGAAAAAGGGGCCAACACTCTCAAGTATAAAAGGAGAATCTGCTTACCTAAGACCAAAATCTATGACTGAAAAAAGTACTAAGAATGGGATCCCCTAAGGACCTTTGAATAAACATGGTTATTAGTATTTCGTTTACTTTTTCTTCTTCTAGTGATGATTCTACTAGTGTCTCAGCGTATGGTATACACAGAATATAAGCATATCGTACGACGAAATCTACCATGTACAACAACAGTCATAGTATAGTAGTGTAAATTTTAGTGCAAGTTTTCTTTTATAAGCATTTCCTTACATAATTCTCTAGAGAAACAGAACCTCTGACAGTGAATCTCCCTCTCAAGTTTGAAGCATAATCTTCAGTTCGACCGGCTTTAATCAAGTCGTTAATCAATGTATTATAAGTAATTAAATCTGGTTTCAGTCCTTCTACTATCATTTCCAACACAATTTTAAATCCCCTTGTAACCATTCCCTGTTCACATAGCCCATGTATCAGTATATTGTAAGTCACCACTGAGGCTTCAATTTTCTTCTCATTCATTAACTTAAAAGCCTCCCAGGCTCTCGGTTTATACAACATATGAATGACAGTGTTCATGGTGATCTCGTTCGGGTTTCTTAACCATAAGAAAATTCCGTATCCCTCTTCGAATTGATCCCTTTAAGCAGTCAGCTTGGTCACGAGAAGTTACAATCATAGCCTAGTACACATATCAATTCACATTACAGTATACTTCCCGACAGAAAACGGATGAATATACCAGCCAAACATATGCACAATTCAGACAAAAGATGCTTGTGGAAATGAGAAATTAAATCATGATAGCATGCCCATAAACACCATACATTGCAGGGACTAAAATATGCACATCAAGACAATAGATTTAGCAAGTAAACATGACAGTCATTTATCACAAAAGCATTATTCACATCATAAATTGTTACAAGAGATGTTACCACCGGCACAGAACCGGGAGTAGGCAAAACAATCAGACTGCTCCTCTCCTTTTCCCTTTCCTCCTTGGCTTGTATAGCAGTTTCGCAAGTACCTGGTAAGCTCAAATGATGATTTCAGTACCCAGAAATATACAAATTAAGCAAAGAAATAAGTACATTAACCTTTTCCTACCAACAATCAATGAACTAGAATATTACAGAAAGACAAAAAGAACTTTGAACTACATTATATATTTGTCTAACTAGTCCCCGCTAGATCTAATAAGCTCATTAGACCTATATTTATCAGTCTGATGAGTTAACCCAAATACTATCACTATCTCATCTGACGCTGTAATATACAAATATTACTTATTAGACTCTCAATGCCTAGAATAGTATACTTAGCATCGTTAACTTATCTTAGCTGACACTATGTGCTTGACTTACTAAACTAACAAGTCTCTATGAGACGTGCTGAACTCATTAGTATGGTTCGACCGACCCTCATTAGCTAACCATTCACAGGCATACTGGTCACAGGTTAACTGACTAAGTATGTTCACGTCTATGATTCGATAGACTAAACAATAGCAGTACTTAACTCTAATATTTTACTAAGAGACATTAATTATATCACATTGGAGATATTCATTAGGGTTTTAGTTTGGAGGTCCACAACAAGTGTGGTGTAGCAATATATTCATGAATGGAAAGTAACTAAGTCGTACACGCAGCTGAAGGAGTGAACAGAGTAGTGGTTGTGTAACCTCAAGTCTCCCTGATGTTGCCGACATGATTTCACCACGGTTTAGTCTTCCATAACTACTATCGCTTACGAGGTCAATGGTGTTCCACTGCTGCTACTATAAATAGGATACTCAACCTATTCACCAAATCATCTCAAGACTTGCACTAGAAAAGTCAAACTTTGATTTTGCAGAAGATTTTTCTCGGTCTTAACACATAGAACTCTCTTCATACAGTAGTTCAAACACATCACACTGCAAACACACAATTTTATTGATCTCAATATTTTTTTTGTTTCCCTCCCTAAAATCAATCCTTCTCCTCCTTTGTGACTGAAGCAAGACTGAAATGACCATTTCTTACTTTAGACTAGCCTTTCATGATTTTGATCTCTCAAATTTTTATACTTTTTATAATATTGTTTTTACCATATGACAATATCTACTGTACAATTTCCTTCTGATGTCCCGTAATTGAACAACAAGACATTTCATGATATCTTCCCTCATCGAGTCGTCGACAACAAAATAATACAACCATAACATTTAATGGTACGTCAGTCACGGTTACACAAAAAAGATGATAAATTAGTAAAGATAAATGCATACTTTTACCGACTTCCCACATAGTATTTCTCGACAGGGACATCCGCCCATTCTAAATGTTGTAAGAACATTTTTTCGGACTAAGCGGCATAGGAAACTACCAAATTCAGAAATATTGCTACCGATGGGTCTATGCATCTGATCAAATTTTATACTCCCTCCGTTTCTCAATGATATGTTTGTTTGGTTTAGCACAAAGATTAAGAAAACGAATTATTACAATCATTTTTTTATATGTTTTACTAATTTTTCCTTCTTGTTTTAAATGGTTTCCTACGTAAGATATTAGATAAAAGGATGAGAGATTCTAAGGTAAATTAATAAACTAATAACATATGACTTTCTTTAAATGGAAACAAGCCTATCTTTTTAACATACCCATGTATGGAAACCTTGTTTATATTTTAGATACGAGGGAGTATTTTTTTATCATCACTATCATGCTCAAAATCTTTATGCAGCTGTATTAATGTTGCCGTTCCTTTCTTTTTTTGGTTGCGTTGAATCTTATCCTTGACTCTCTCTTGTTTTTGTTTCTTCATCTTCCCCAAATATGTTTTCTTCTAGAAATATCATAATCAATCTATGAAACCATGTGTTGTTTTAATAAAAACATACCAATATAAGATCTTAAACATTACCAGATAGTTCTTCATATTCTTCAAAAAATTTATATGGTGGTTCTGGAAGTTCTTCGGAGTCATTGTGAACAGATTTCCTTGATCACTAAGGTCTCCGTTTACCCCCATCACTTTCACTCTCATCCTGGTCCAAGAATTCATCCTCATTCATGTTGAAATCCTCATCTTCTCCCATAACATAAACTGTATACGTATATCCCAGTTAAGAATATGAGCTTATTTTGGAAACACATTAGCTAAACCTACCAACAAAATCAATATGTTATACAATTATGTATAAGACCTATTTTCAGTTCTAAGAAGCCCTCTAAAAGAACATAATTAGGAACTCATTGATGCATGTATAACAAACACAATCTTATTATGATTGTAAACCCTTATTATATATAGTATAATAATAAACATAAAGCGTAAACCCCTCTTTTCAAAAAAATAATAATTAAACCCAGTTTGAAAACAACTCATGGTTATCTTTAACTTGTTCTTTGATACAACCGATATAAAAACCCAAATTGTGTTTTAACTAGTTAATGAACTCATAATATCTAACATCTGATTCTATGATATCAAATAAATAAAAAAACTAATGTAAATTATATTAAATCAATTGTTAGAATTAAAAATGGATTCTTACTTAAAATGATTTTTGTTATTTAATACTCCCTCCGTTTCAGGAAAAGAGTTACTTTTCATATTTGCACAATTGTTAAGGCAAGATGAGAGAGAATAACTTTTGTAATTTATTTCCAGATTTACCCTAACAAAAAGTTTAATACTACATATACCTTTATAATGAGAATAATAACATTTCTTAAAATAATAAGGGTAGTTTTGAAAGTTTGTTATATTAAAAATGAAAGTAACTCTTTTGTTGGAACAAAAATTTAAAGAGAAAGTAACTCTTTTCCTGAAACGGAGGGAGTATATCTTACTGGGATCAAGGGTCACTAGTCCAAACTTGGGGTGGAAAAATAGAGCCATCCATTTTCACTTCTTAGTGAATGAGAAACCTTTGGTTTGTCCCATATTGGCAAACCAAGGAGGAAGTTTATCCTCTTTACCACAAACGTTCTATATAAGGAAAAAGAACTAGTGGATTGGATATGTGCGGTGCTTCGCACCGAAGCACCTCGGACCACGGGCTTGCGGAGCTTGCGTGTGCTTTTGCGTGAGCCTTGGCGCGAGCCTTGGTGCGAGCCATGGTATGACCCTTGGTGTGACCCTTGGTGCGACCATTGGCGTGAGCCTTGGCGTGTGCCTAGCGAGTGCCTGCGTGTGCCCATCTGAGATCCATCGGTTTTATATTTTAATTTTGTACATTAAGTATTTTACCGTTTTGAATTTATAAATTTAAATTAGGTTTAAATAACAAAATCTTTTAATTATATATATCGAATTAAATATGTTTAATTAATTGATTTTTTACCGTTTGATAATCAACAGTCTTCTTCTTCTTTAAAAGAAAAACAATAGTCAGATTTTTTCTTACCCCAGTCGCATCCACTGACCTGACGACTTTTCCCCTCTTCTTGCTTTGATTTGCGCACTAGTTTACTTCTTAATTTTTATTCTACTGTTAAGTTCACAACGGGCCAACGAGTCTTGCTAACTGGGTTGGTATCAGGTGGTTTTATCCTGGATTCAAATTTGTCATCTTTCTAAAGGTATAGCAACATCTTTCTAAAGGTATACCTAACAAATATTGAGTTAAGGGCAGTCTGTTGAACATGCGACTCCATCTCTCTGTGCTTTTGTGGTTGTCTGAATTGTGTTGTTTTGTTCTAACGATTAATCTCTTTCAAGTTTCTGTTTGGTTTGCTTACTGTTACAGGAATATTTTCCAACATTCTTAACTCAATATTTGTATTATTTGAAAAATTTTCTTCTGTAACAATGGTGAAGACTGATGTTGACATACCTCAGAAATTTTCTGGAAAGGACTTCAAGAGATGGCAGTCAAAAATGTTATTTTTCCTGAGTTTCCACATGCTAGATGAGATGGTTCTGAAGCCTTTTGATGAGTCTCTGAATGAACCTGAAAAATTACAGGACTTAGAAAGTTGGAAGAGAAGTAACTATATGGCCAAAAATCATATCTTAAACTGCCTAGAAGATGCTCTATATGATTTTTACAATGCTAAGGATAATTTCAATGCTTATAATCTATGGACTGCACTACAAGATAAATATGAAGCAGAAACAGCAGGAAGTAAAAAATTCATAGTTGCACGTTTTCTGGAATATAAAATGATGAATGATAAATCAGTGGTTGATCAGTTTCTGGAGTTGCAAAAAATTATTGATGAAATAATTGCTGAAGGAATGGTTATTGATGAAACATTTCAAGTTTCTGCTGTTATTGAAAAATTGCCAAATTCCTGGGCTGAATACAAGAGAAGACTAAGGCATGAAACTGGTGAAATTTCCATGGTAGAATTGGGCAAGAAAATCCAAGTTGAAGAATTGATGTGTTCAAAGGACAAGAATGTTTCTTCTGCAAGAGACATGTCAAACAAAGCTCACGTCATCGAACACAAATTTGCTAATTTAAGTCTGGACCACAACAAGCGCAAGGCTGGCCCGCAAAGAAAAGGTAGATTTCAAAAACCAAAATCTGCTATTGGTAAAATTAAGGGAGCATGTTATGTTTCTGGTGTGTCTGGCCATATGGCAATTCATTGTAGAAAAAGCAAATATGCAAATTGTAAGAAATCAAATGTAAACTTAGTTAAAAGTAGTAAAAATGAGTTTTCTGGCACGGTGTCTGAGGTTAACTTAGTTACCAAAGTGAGAGACTGGTGGGTAGACTCTGGAGCTACCAAAAATGTCTACGGAAGTAAAGACATGTTCACCTCCTATCAGACGGTAGGAGAAGGAGAAAAACTCTATATGGGTAATTCATCTGCAGCACAGGTTGCAGGAAAAGGAAAAGTTTCGCTGAAGCTCTCTTCCGGGAAAATCCTCACATTGAATGAAGTTTTACATGTACCAGACATCTGCAAGAATCTCGTTTCAAGTGGTGTGCTAGATGATAAGGGCTTTAAGATTGTATTTGAGTCTGGGAAAGTGATTATCACTAAGGGAAATGATTTTGTGGGAAAGGGCTATAAGGCTGAAGGCCTATACAAATTATCTGTAACCTCTGTTGAAGTTAATAAAATTGATTCTTCTTATGTTGTTGTCTCATTGAATATCTGGCATGGTAGACTTGGTCATGTAAATTATAAATCAATGAACAAATTGGCAAACTCTGGCTGCATTCAAAAATTAAATTTGGAATATGAACATAAATGTGAAGTTTATGTAGAATCAAAATATGCAAAAAAGCCCTTTAAGAAAAATGTCCACAGAAATTCTAATCCCTTAGACTTAATTCACTCAGACTTAGTTGATATGAAATCAATCCAAACTAGAGCTGGTAAGAAATGGTTTGTCACTTTCATAGATGATTGTACTAGATACTGTCATATTTACTTGCTTAAAGGGAAAGATGATGCTTTAGAAGTATTTAAATTATATAAATTAGAAGTAGAAAACCAATTGAACACCACAATTAAAACCATTAGATCTGACCGTGTGGGTGAATATGTAATCCCTATAGGAGACTTTTGTGCACAACATGGCATTATTCATGAGGTAACTCCTCCTTATTCACCACAATCAAATGGAGTGGCTGAACGGAAAAACCGAACCCTTAAGGAGATGATGAATGCCATGTTAATCAGTTCAGGACTACCGGCGAACTTGTGGGGGTAGGCCGTCCTCTCATCTTGCTATATCCTGAACAGAGTGCCCCTTAAAGGATCAGTTAAATCACCGTATGAATTATGGAAAGGCAAACAACCCTCTTATGGATACCTCAAAGTGTGGGGGTGTTTAGCCAAGGTCTCTATTCCTCCACCTAAGAGGACTAAAATAGGACCTAAAACGGTTGATTGTGTCTTCATAGGATATCCCGAACACACCACTGCTTATAGGTTTATGGTTGTGAGTTCTGAAAACTCAGAAAAAAATTGGTGTGAACACCAGTATGGAATCTAGGGATGCTATATTTTTTAAAAATGTGTTTCCGTTGAAATCTGAATCTCGCATGATATGTGATGATCCCCTAGATGTCCCTTCTTCTATCCATATTTTACCGATAGAAGAAGATGAATCTGTTTATGAACCTAGAAGAGGCAAAAGACTTAGAATAGAAAAATCTTTTGGGCCAGACTTCATAACCTGTTTAGTTGAAACTGATCCAAAAACCTATAAAGAGGCCATGACTTCTTCTGAAGCTCCATGGTAGAAAGAATCCACTATTAGTGAAATGGATTCTATTGTTCAGAATGAAACCTGGGAGATAGTAGATTTACCTCCAGGGTGCAAACCCATAGGCTGTAAATGGATCTTCAAGAGAAGACGTAAGATAGATGGAACTGTGGAAAAGTATAAAGCTAGACTAGTATCTAAGGGCTATAAACAAATAGAAGGTGTAGATTTCTTTGAAACTTATTCACCTGTCACTAGAATTACTTCCATTAGGATGCTAATTGCAATCGCTGTAATTCATAACCTAGAAATACATCAAATGGATGTAAAAACTGCGTTCCTAAATGGTGAATTAGATGAAGAAATTTATATGGACCAAACCGAAGGCTTTGTAGTGAAGGGTTATGAAAACAAAGTGTGCAGACTTAAGAATTCTTTATATGGCTTGAAACAAGCACCGAAACAATGGCATGAAAAATTTGATCATGTAATGTTCTCTAGTGGATTTAAAATAAATGAAGCTGACAAATGTGTGTACAATAAATCTATAAATGATGCCTGTGTGATTGTATGCTTGTATGTTGATGATATGCTTATACTAGGCACAACCTTAGAAATCATTAATTCCACTAAGAACATGTTGAGTGAGAACTTTGACATGAAAGATTTAGGTCCTGCTGATGTAATCCTAGGGATGAAAATTAGAAAGGAGTCTAATGGATTCAGTCTTAGTCAATCTCATTATGTTGAATCAGTTCTTAAGAAATTTAACCAGTTTGATAGTAAACCTGCAAGTACTCCATTTGACCCTTCTTGCAAACTCAAGAAAAACAAAGGCAATGGAGCCTCGTAACTTGAATATTCACGAGTCATTGGAAGTCTGATGTATTTAATGAACTGCACAAGACCAGACATTGCCTATGTTGTGAGTAGACTTAGTAGGTATACCTGTAATCCAGGACATGAACATTGGGATGCACTTGTTAGAGTGTTGAGGTATCTTAAATACACTTTAAACTACCGTTTAAGTTATGAAAGACACTCTGCTGTTCTTGAAGGATACTGTGATGCAAACTGGATAGCAGACTCAGAGGAGTCTTAGTCTACGAGTGGATACGTATTCACTCTAGGCTGTGGGTCAGTATCTTGGAAGAGTTCCAAACAGACCTGTATCGCTCGATCCACTATGAAATCCGAGTTTATTGCGTTAGATAAAGCAGGAGAGGAAGCCGCTTGGCTAAGATGTTTTTTAGAAGACATTCCTCTCTGGCATAGGCCTGTGCCAGCTATATCTATACATTGTGATAGTCAAGCTGCAATAGCTAATGCTAAAAACAGCAACTATAGCGGAAAATCTATTCATATCAGGAGAAGACACAATTCTCTAAAACAACTAATCTCAACTGGCGTTATTTCTGTTGACTTTCTGAGGTCTAAGGAGAATATCACGGATCCTTTGACGAAAGGCTTGTCCAAGGAGATAGTTAGTAATGCATCGAGGGGGATGGGGCTTAAGCTCATAAGTTAAAACTTTCCATGAAGGATACTCAACCTTGCTGACTGGAGATCCCCAAGATCAAGGTTTTGCATGAGACAACTAATTTATGGCGGGTAAAATTAAACACTATCAGGGAATTAATTTCTCCGTCCTTTCCCTATGGTGTAGACGTGATAGTGTGAGTGCATGTGAGGATGACTTATAATAAAGTCTTAATGAGTTATATACTTTCAATTTAAGATTGAAATGGGGTGTAGCAGTTAACACTCTTGATAGAACTCACCTATCTGAATGAGGTAGTGGGTCACTTCCTATGAGAATTGAGCTGATTCTCTAGAGCATTCTGAGAAACGGGATATGTCCAGGGCCAAAACGGACATAACGGCGTGAACTTAACAGCACTCTTGAGAGATATCTTGCGTAAGGAGCTATTGATGAATTACACCAAACCATGGCAGTTCAAGACATCGCGTTCACTGACCATCAAGTAGTTCCGGTACTTCTCACTAAGCATAGGTTCAATTCCTTATGGACACATATTGCTTAAGAGGTATTTCTCGTTTTCCGATTTTCTGATTTATCGCTTTCTTCATTCATGTGGGGGATTGTTAGAATTCAAAATGGATTCTTACTTAAAATGATTTTTGTTACTTAATATATCTTAGTGGGATCAAGGGTCACTAGTCCAAACTTGGGGTGAAAAAATAGAGCCATCCATTTTCACTTCTTAGTGAATGAGAAACTTTTGGTTTGTCCCATATTGGGCAAACCAAGGAGGAAGTTTATCCTCTTTACCACAAACGTTCTATATAAGGAAAAAGAACTAGTAGATTGGATATGGACTTAGGAAATGGACTAGTGGGCAAATGCACACATGTGCGGTGCTTCGCACCGAAGCACCGTGGACTTGCGGAGCTTGCGTGTGCTTTTGCGTGAGCCTTGGTGCGAGCTTTGGTGTGACCGTTGGTGCGAGCCTTGGTGTGACCATTGGCGTGTGCCTTGCGTGTGCCCATCTGAGATCCAACGGTTTTATATTTTAATTTTGTACATTAAGTATTTTACCATTTTGAATTTATAAATTTAAATCAGGTTTAAATAACAAAATCTTTTAATTAAATATCTCGAATTAAATATGTTTAATTAATTGATTTTTTACCGTTTGATAATCAACAGTCTTCTTCTTCTTTAAAAGAAAAACAATAGTCAGATTTTTTCTTACCCAGTCGCAGCCACTGACCTGATGAATTTTCCCCTCTTCTTGCTTTGATTTGTGCACTAGTTTACTTCTTAATTTTTATTCTACTGTTAAGTTCACAACGGGCCAACGAGTCTTGCTAACTGGGTTGGTATCAGGTGGTTTTATCCTGGATTCAAATTTGTCATCTTTCTAAAGGTATAGCAACATCTTTCTAAAGGTGTACCTGACAAATATTGAGTTAAGGGCAGTCTGTTGAACATGCGACTCCATCTCACTGTGCTTGTGTGGTTGTCTGAATTGTGTTGTTTTGTTCTAACGATTAATCTCTTTCAAGTTTCTGTTTGGTTTGCTTACTGTTACAGGAATATTTTCCAACATCAATAATAGGTTGTAGAAAAATACCAGTAAGAACGAGTTTAATGAGATAGGTTCCCTGTAAAGATTTGAGTTAGTGATAGAATTATGATTTCAGAAAACAATGAATCAAGTTATAAAAACAATGAAATTCTAACACTTTTATCCTCTTATTTTGCTTGTAGTACGGATTACGACGATATTATGTCGGTTCTATTGTTATGGTGCTGGTCCAAATGGAGACGCCACTCCAAGTTATAAAGGATCTCAAAGAAAATCTGCTGAAAATTCAGTAGGGCATTTTTTTAGGGTCGTGAATGAAGCGATAGAGAGTGGCACTAAGTTAGGTATGTGTATTGAAATTTTTTCACGAATGGGCGGTGCTGCTGTCACCTTGCATTCTTTGTCGGGGATTCTTGCAGGGGACGATCTTGCCACCATACTCGTAGCTGTGAATGAGGTCTTGTTGTGCCAGGAACGGATTGAACGAAGTTTGAAGCACGTATTGCAGCAGCTGGAAGAAGTAAAAGGTGAACTAAAAGACGTCAAAGAAATTGTCGGAAACCAGCTCCCAAATATAGGTGGCCGTTTCGTAGTTGAGGGTAAGATTCAGAGTGTATAAGTGGGATGATATTGAATTACTAATAACAACACCCTGATAAGATTACTGATGCAATGCTATTATGATTTGTTTTACTGATTCATTTTTTGTTCTTACGCTCAATAGTTCCTGCTTACTATAGGAGTTTATTGTTATGTTTGAGTGTTTTTTCCCCCCCGCTATTAATAGTTTGGTGTCCGTTACTTAATCTTAATATATGAGTTTCAGTCCCTTAATACAAAACTGATTACGTGTGTTTGTTATTGTTTGTCTTTCTATCTCTGCAGTTATCCCAACATATTCTACAATAAAAACACCACTAGATTCAATCAAATAAGTAAACATTTTTTATGCCTAAAAAAGAATAAAATAAACATTTTTTATGCCTAAAAAAGAATAAAGTAAACATTGTTTATCAAATCAGACTAATTAACTTGTTCTTATATCGGATTAAGGATTTCCTCTCTTTGAGGAAATACTTTATCCTTGATATATAAATATCTTCTTTATAATTTATCCAATTTAAATTGGTACAAAATAAGATAACCCTAGAATCTCAAATCTAATTTAAATCGGTATAAAATAAGACAATTTTAGAATCTCATTTTTAGTTAAATTTTTTTTTACACTTCCATTTTTAGTATCCAAATCTTTTTGTTTCTTAATTCTAGGATTGATTTCCGCTTCTGGAGAATCAGACACACTTACACTTACGGTAAACAAGTATAAATGTTAACAGAAAGAAAAAGCTTTAACCACTATCAATTAACTAACAACTTCACTATAAGCCTCAATTGTTTGACGTTTAATTATTTATGGCTAAACCACATTTAGGAATTACTAGTTACTCCAATTTTGATGACCTGTTTAATAGTTGGTCCACCCATAAATTTGTGTTAACCGCTAGTCTTTTTTCATGGTTTTGGATAAAAAACATTAATCTTAGGTCCATTACACGAGCAAGACTTATTATAATACCCAAAACACCCTTGTGTATATAATCAGTATTTTAGACAAACTCTTATAGGGTATTTTATTTTTGGTTTCTATTTCACACATCAAAGCTCCGTTGGTTCATGAAGATTAGGTTTTTCAAAATTACGATGATGATGTACCATTGTTGTTGTTTCAAAAGCTAAGTCTTCTTATAATTCTTCTCATATTGATTTTAAACATCTTTTAGTTGTTGTTTCAAAAGGAAAATCTTTTATATGGTTTTCAAAGATCATTTTTTTGTTGTTTTTTAGTAGGTGATTGAACTTTGTTTTACTGATTTGACTTTAGGTTACTTTAGATGTGTGTTTCGTAATAGATGTGGTTAATTTTAAACTTGTACTTAGATCGGTTAGTTTATACAAATCGATTTGATTTCTGGAGCTTTTTTGTTTTCTAATTTTTTCTATAATGATTTATCGAGTTAGCTTGAATATTTTTATAATTTATTGATAGATATCTAAAACACCTAATTTCGATATTAAATTCTTACGCTTTACTTAATTAGTGCTCTTGTAAATCTATATATTTGTTGTGTAGTAACTTTGACCACTTGTATAAAGTTCATGGAAGCCATGTATATATCTAATAGAGTAGTATGCAGAACTAATTTCAAATGTATAAAAGTGAACATTAAACAATTTTTTTTATTCTTCTATTTTAGTTACACCACAAAAGCATAATTCATAGCTATTTATAGCCTGTCAAAATACAGTCTAGGGAAAACTTAGAAGCCACGTGTTGTGGCATATGTCTAACAATAGATTATACTTTTAACGAAGTTTATCTTAGCTAATCTATATCGGTGAGATAAAATATGCTGGTACTTATCTTTTTCTTGACCATGTTCAAACGATAGATCAGTCATCAAAACATTCTATACACAACACCCCTTTGGATGACCACCATTTAAAAAATATTGCCTCATTAAATTTTGTCGGTAAAACCCGATGAGGCAAAACTCGAACAAAGGATATAACAAAATTTATTTCCTCCTTGAAACCTTTTCTAAAAATATGATAGAGGAAAAACTGGTCGAAGGAAAAAGAGTACAACACTTAGAGCTCAGAATAAGGTTGGTCACCGCGACATTTTCTACTTCATCAAAACTGCGTCAGGAAAAACCTCTTGGGACAAAACCAGAACACCTATGCCAGGAAAATCAGTTGGGAAAAAACCTAAATGCCAAAATCTTATAATAATATCGACGTCGATGCTCGTGTTGCCTCGCCAGGAAAACCATGTGGAACAAAACCTGACCAGAGGAAAAGAGTACAATAGACGTCGCCGATAACGGCGCTGGACACGCATATGCTACCTCGTTAAGACCTTGACAAAGAAAACCCAACGGGACAAAACCTTGATGAAGGAAAAAGTGTAAAGTGTTTTTAAGTTTAGCGGAAGATTCTACGAGTTTACCCCCTGAAGTATAACTATCTTAAAGCGGTTGGTGGTGCAAGCATTTTACAACTTTCAAAAACTGCTTTAGTATTCACAGTTTGTGGAGGACTGACCGCTAAATTTTGTGTTTGTACCACTAACACGGTATACCTCGCATATAGGTACTCCTTCCATTACACACCAATTTTAGTTTGCCGCTTTAACTTTAGGCGTAATAGAAAAGGATTTTTACCGTAGAATAAATGCTATCCTTTAAAAGTGTAACTTGCAAAACAAAAGTTAGAAAAACAAGATAATATTCATGAATTATATTCTTAAATGGTACTTCTGGACCATAAAGTAATATGCTTATGTACGTAACATATTGATTACTTTTTCACCCTAAGGGATCATATGATGATTGTGCTAATTTTGCAGTACAATAAGTATCACGAGTATCAAAAATTTGGATACCCCAGTCTATACAGACAAGTTTATGGTAGCATATTCTCGAACTTCAGGTCGAGAAATATTTCAGTCTTACCGAGATCTCATAGTTTAGTTCCAGCGTGAATTTTTAACGCCATTAATGGTTTTCAAGAAGCCAAAGATGATGTAATCAATTCATCTGGATTTTTAGCCTTTTCCCAAGAACGTAAAATAAACAAACAAGGATTGTTCACAAACTTCTAATATTCGAAGTGGTGATTAATTTTAAGCCTGATGTAATTTACAAGGTCACGTAACTACCTCATTAAAAAACATGAATCCTACAGGGATTCAAATATAACCACCAATCATTATTCATAGTCATATGCAATCCGAGTCCTGTAGAGACTACCACACTAATATTCATCCACATAGGAGAATACTTTAGTTTTACAGAACCAATCCCAAGGGTTCAGCAGGAAACTCTCAAATCGCATTTAAAACTATTATATTACTCTTTTTACGCTTCATCTCAAACACCAACCTGTAACGTTTAGGATTCATAATTTTATTACGTGCGTCAGATTCAAATTTTGCCTTTTTTTCGAGAGATTCCAACCTATACCTTAGTTTGAGAGGATTGGATTATATGCCTACCAATCACGATGTCGATGTTCCTCTGCAGTGGGGTATATAACTACTAATGTAAACGATAATCGACAATCATATATGATCTTACACATTTTTCTAATGCATACGCATTCAATAAAAGTTTCACAATTTACTGGTACCATTGCCACTCAGGGGCATTATCATCTCTTTATCTTTAATAAGGAGGTATAAAATTAGAGAATGTGGACCGTATTTTGATAGTCTCCCACGAGCACTATCGGTAGTCTCTTCAAGAAAACTACATATTATAAAATGGTGACTGGATTCCTTTTATGATCCATATATAAGGTAGTCATTCACGTCTTAAGCGTGTCTTAACTAACGACTACATCAGTACGAGATGCACAATTTTTCCACCCGAGATAACTTTTCATGTCTGCATCCTCAAGCAAGTGAAAAAAATATTTTTCGAGAGCTACTGCAACTACGTGTTTTAATCATGAGTATTCTCCAATACCTCAATCACAACAAATATCTTGATGTGAGAGAAACAAACTGAGATAGTTTCTCGCCAATCTCAAGTCGCAGCCAGACTTTCTTTGATCATGACATACAAAAAACTTAACCAAATAACCTATCTAGTTTCCAACATTTCTTACTCCAACCTCTTGTTGGTGTCTGTTATTTCTCTGTCTTTATGAGAGAACTCCTTAAGTTTGTCGACATAACACATGCCATCTTCTGGTGGCAGCTTTTCTCTCTCTGGTTAAGGCCGGAAAATTTGTAGGTTATCAACATAATATGCACCAACCTCTTGTGGTGAATTTTCTCCCCTTGGTTAAAATGGATGAACCTTAAAGGTTACTCATGCCAACTTCTGGTGGAAAGTTGTCGTGCAAACGACCTTACTCACGCCAACTTTTGGTGGCGTGTTGCCATGCCAACTTCTGGTGGCATTTTAGTTTTCATGATCATAGCAAAAACATTGTCATCTTATTTCTGAAAACTTCTGGTTCCATAATTTTTCCGATTTTCAAGGAAAATTCTATTCATGATAATTTTTGGATTTTAACTGAACTATACAATAGTAATCCAAAACAGCTGCAGGTTCATCAAAAAATGAGATATTTCACGTCGTTTCTGTTACGACTTACCTTATCCTCCTAAAGACGAGAATACAGTTTCATATGCAATACGACATTATATGTTTAAGGTTTTAAATGTCTTATGATAAGTAATGAATCAAAACCAACATATACATAGTTAGGTGACTCCATGGACCAAACATGTAAATATGGTCAAATATAAGGTTGCTTCCCAGAAAAATATTGATAGTATACAGTTGATCGAGCAATCAAATAAGGATACATTACAAAGAACTCAATTGCACAATGTTGAATGTGCACATGTGCTATTTATATGCTGGGTAAAAAACCAACCGAAGGAAAAACATCATACACATGTGAATTTACCATTAAGATAAATGGACTTAATAGGAAAGTCCATAAAATGGGTATGCAACCAAATACGATATTACGTGTTAGAAGTAAACAAGAGACCATCCAGTAGATGCGTCTATCAATACTGTAAGGTATTCAAAATTATCCACAAAGAAGGGTGAATAAGCCCTATAAGTGCCACCATAAATCCTCTGCATGAATGTTAGTGATTCAATGAGTTACCATAATATTTCTGTTAATGCTAGTTATTCAATCAAATGTCTCAGAGAACAAGAAACACAATTTACATCCTTATTCGACAGAACTTCAGGTTCTTTAAAGGATGTTCATGAGCATTTTGTGTCGTTTTACTCATCTTGGTAGAAACTGGGTGTCCAATCCGGCCATGCTTAAGCATGAAAAGTTCAAGGTCATTAAACTTATGATTAATGATAAATTGAGATTCGAGTGTTCCAATCCTAACATGGCACACCCTATAAAATATCCTTAAGCTTCCTTATAACATACTTCTGGCACAAAATAAATGAAGTAATAAGTACTCCATAAAATGCTGACTTATCGTTTCAAGATGGTAATACGCTGAATACTTTCCAAACTCAACAGATTCTTTTGGAATCCGGAACAATATAAAGTATTAAATAATATTAACTTTATACCACCAGGTGGAATGATACACGCTCTTTAGGAGCTGTCTATCATATTATTCGAACCCGAAATGATACTTTACATTCCCCGAAACCTCTACAAGACTATAAAATGGTTCGAAAATTTGTGTTTGTTGGATTGCTTCAGGAATCCAATATTTACAAACAAGTAATTTGAAAAAAAAACAATAATGGGGTACAGAAAAAAACACATACATATGGTACCAACATAATATCGAGAAATCTCCATTTTCGTCACCTTTAGGGTCGACGAAATATCAATTTGCAAATGTGCGCATGGACATATTCTTTATGGAAAAAATGGGTTCAATATCAGTAACAGGTTACTTCAGGAACCACTGATATAAACCGATGTGCATTTTGAGTCTACATGATGCCACATAATATTCCATCCTCTGGTGAAATGATTTCTAATTTTCCGGAGATTATTAGAGACAAGAAAAATCAAATTTACGCCATCCTTCAGAGATGCAATAATTTCTCGCTTTACCGGCATTAAATCCGCTTATACCATAACAATAAATAAAACGCAAAGTTATTATTAAAATTTGCGGAGTCGCAAATCTCACCTTTCCCATACTTATCAAAAAATACGAATTAACATATATATTTTGTTAATATATATGCCTTAATCGGTATAAGGTTCAATTTAATTGTACAAGTTGAGATTACACCTTGTTATGATGTCCTGGTCATGAAAAAAACAATAAGGTGAACCATAATCAATGGAATAAAGCAGTAAGAATTAGAGAAGAAAAATAATTATTTTCGCCGATCGACAATTTCGTTTTCCGCCCAATAGATCAAAAATAATCAACCGTAATAACAGCTTAACCGTCATAACAGCTTAACCGTCGAGAGCTTTTCGTACTGATCAAAAATAATCTACCGTAATAACAGTTTAACCGTCGAGAGCTTTTCGTACTGATAAAGTGTTGTGTAGTAAATCGACTACTGATATAAGGTTCATGGAAGCCATGTGTATAGCTAATACAGTAGTAGGCAGAGCTAATATCAATGCATAAAAGTGAACAATAAAGAAAAAAATTCATTACTCTGTTTGTAGTTACCCCACGAAAGCATAACTCATAGCTATTTATAGATGTCGAAATACACGTCTAGGGAAAACTTAGAAGCCACGTGTTATGGCATGTGTCTACACTACATTATACTTTAACTAAGTTTATCTTAACTAATATATATCGGTGGGATAAAAGATCTGCTGGTACTTATTTTTTTCTAGATTGAAAAGAGGCTAACCTCATTTGATGTATAGATACTGTCGATTTAAGAAATCGGAAATATTATAGAAGTTTTTCAAGATCACATTACAATCATCCAAATTATAATACCTCTATAAAAAATGACTGAATCAGATCCAACCCAATGTTTCTCAAAACATGTAAATAACATGAACTAGAGTTTTTAAATTTAGGTTGCCTAATGTAATTAGGGTAACAATGATCCAAATAATAGTAACAATATCCAAGGTGTTTATAGTAATAGTAACAGTATCCAAGGTGTCTACGAGAGCAGTGGTAATCTGAATCGGTTTTGAAAGGTCTGGATCGGAATGAATCGGGTTGACTCGACTTTGGAGAAATGGTAACAGTTGTAATACTTTATGATAAACGATGGATCAGCCACCAGGACATTCTATACACAATGATATTACGTTTCTTTTTATATTTTTAGGTACAATTATTTGAGTATGCATAAACAAGGAAAAAACATCAAAATTAGGGCTGTCAATGGGTACCCGAATACCCGGACCCATCCCGGAACCGGATGAATCGGGTCCGGGTCCCAAATCTGGACCCATTAGTGATTTTGGACTCTAACGGGTAGGAACCGAATAGACCCGATAGTAAACGGTTCCAACTGTATCCTACCCGTCGGGTACCCGCGGGTAATCGGGTAACTACTGCAGAGGGTTAATTTTGTAAAATTAGATAGAAAAATTAGGTCATATATATAGAAAAATCAGATCTCATTCACTTCATTTAATTCTTGCCGTTTCTGTCTGAGAAAGTGAGAAGAATACTACTACTTCACTTCACTAATTCACTTCACCACCTGTTCGCTGTTACTACTTCACTTCACTATCTTAATTAGTTTATGCAGAAAAAAAATTCTTGGAACAGATTCAAATGTTGCTGAAACAAAGTTATGTAGACATCTATGCTCCCATCAGTGCCATCACCATCAAGTGAAGGAACTAAATACACCACACCACAGCACCACCAATCAATACGACCACAACACCACAATCTTCTCTCATTCTCATTGAATCCAGATCCACTTTCTCCGCAGTAACACTTGATTTCAAACAACCCATCGGCTTTTCACCAGGAGAAACAGAAAATAAACCATAATCTTCGTGAATCTACTCCCAAATCTTAGCTCCTTCTGTCGATCTTTGGTTAGTTTCTGACTTTCTGTAGCTTTGTTCATTTTCTGTTTTAGCGAATTCGATTGGGGTTTTTCTTTGATAGTTCATTTTCTAGGGTTTGTAATTTCCGAATCTTATATGATCATAATAGGGGTTTTTATTTGATAATTCTTTTTTCTTTTCTATGTTGGTGAAATCTGTATTGAATACTTTTTAGCTAAGGGTACAGATTCATGATTCTTCCAGTTCTACTGTCATGGTTGTTTCAGTATATAATAGCATATTCATGATATTTCTCGCTAATACAACACATAGAGAATAGGGTACAACTGAAAAAGGAAATAGTTTTAAGTGTAGAGCACTGCTTGCTTAAGACATGAGTGTGAAACAGTGAGAAAACTGCATTAACTATAGATCCATAAACCAAGAAGTTGTACGAGACAGAGAGAATCTCTATGGTGGTCTTATTCATTTTTTTAGTTTTGAGTAAATAAAGAGATAACAAAATCATTGACCAAAAAATAATAAATTTAGATAATTTAGTGCAATTTGCTGCTACAATGAAACCCCTTATGGTTCAACTTCAAACCTTTGTTGATGAGAAAGAGATCAACATATTTTTTGGACATGTGCCACCAAGTTTTTCTGTCCAGAGTTTAACCTTTTCTTGTATCCATGGAGATTTGGTGATAATTACCACAAAACCATAAAAAACTAATTCTGTTTTAGAAGGGAGATTTGGAATTTTGTCATTTGACATGGTAAAGTTGAAGTGGAAAGAAGCAATGGGTTTTCACTTTTGTCTCTATCACCACCCCTTCCCTCCCTATGTATTTGAAAAACAGGAGTGTTATCTTTCTTTTGCTTCAAAAAGACAACCCCTAGAGTTTTCCTTCGTATTTTTACATCTTGCGCACTGGTAGTGGATCATTGGACTTCCCCTAAGTGTAGTACTGCAGTGGTTAGCATGTGCACAAAGTGCTCATACTTCACATCCATGTATACCTCAGTTCAGTGCTAGATATTGTTTTGTGAAAGATTAGAGTGAACTGTGAAGTCACTACTTCAATGATCAGGTCATAAATTCCCTTGTAGTTATTACATACTGGCAGTTTGGAATTGCTGAAACAACTTTGAGGAGGATAACAATAACTGATAAGCAGTACCACCTTGTTTTTTACCTTAGTTACAATGAATGGATTTGGAATGCATCTAAGTATTATTTTATCAACTATTTGGTAATATTACCAATTAACATCAGTGCTATTACAACCCTTTTTGGAATCAATAATGCTTTTCAATTATGACCTGTGAATTTTTATGGATGCATATGTTAGCTCATTATCTAGTTGAGGTTTTTATAAACATAAACTTATTAAAATCACATGTTAATTTCATTATACTTTACTCTTTTTCCTGATTTTTTTCATATATGATATCTTTCCAGCATTTGTTTCATCTAAATATCATTTATTGCCTGTTTCAATGCAGGACCAAGTTCCACCATTCCCATCTAAAACTGTTGTGTCTATAATAGAAGAAGAACTTGGAGGCCCAGTGAACGATAGTTTTGATCGGTTTGATTTTGATCCAATAACTGCTGCTAGTCTTGGTATGTTGATTAACTTTTGAATGTAGTTACTCATTGTGTATGCAGTTTAGTTATCAAACTAAATTGTAACGTTTTAAACAAACAGTTCTGCTTTCTGACCTTTTCAGTTGGCCCAGTATGATTCTTGGGCTATTTATAAATTATATTATTGTGTTATTTATTTTGACGAATTAGAACAAGGGAAATATACAACAATAGTAAGTGTTTCTTTGTTGGTTGCAATTGTACTTAGAACAACATCAATACTATATTGATAGTTTATATCACGAAGATTCTTTTTTTGGTGTTCTAGTACCCGGGACCAGAATAAGAATCCAACTGGGTTGTGTTCTTGATAAATGTGTAGCACCATTAGCAACTAATTATATAGACCACATCTTACGTTGTTGTCAGTAACCTTAGTGTGATCCGCAACATTTTATATGTTTCATTCTCCACTTAAACAAGTACAAGTCTCCTATACCTAAGTGGTTCAGAGAAAGTCTTATTTGTTACAACATTTTAGATGTTTCAGTCTTCACTTAAACAAGTACTAGTCCCCGCTCCTCACTAGATATTCTGTGCTGCTCTTTTTAGTTTTCTCCCATGACGCGCTTCAACTTGTTTTTAATTTCTTTAAGTGAAAACTTGGAGTGCAATGTTCCGCCTTGTTCCTGATTTCCCACCGGACTATAGAGGAACTGACTTGAGGAGCGGGGACTAGTTAGGCTAGTTGCAGCTGCATAATTTTTAATGGCTGCTGGATTTGGCTTTAGAACTACTATTCTGCTTGAAGCTCGTGGGCTATCAATATCTTTGAATGCATTTTTATTCTCAGACTTGACCTTTTTCCATAAATATTTATACATATTTTGTTTAGGAGTCTCTTTATGAACAACAAACTCCTGACATTGAGTTGAATCATCAATCTTGTCTTTTTACGATTTTTTTCTCTTCACTAACTTCTTTGGCTCAGCTTTTTCATATTGAGAATCCCAAAGGTCTTCGATGTATTTCACCAGCAATGAATTAGAATCTTCAAGAAGTTTTAGAAGTAGTTCCTTGTTCGAGTTCAATATATCCAGTGCATCCATAAATTGTTTGGTATGTTAATTTTTGCTTCATCTGTCATTTGCCCAGAATCAATAAACTTCTGACTCAAAAAAGCCTCGGCTGCTTCACTTAGTCTCTCTTCAAGAATAGTATGTTTTTGATGTTCTTCCATAAGCTTCTTTACACTTCTTCTACAAATATCAATCTTGATGTTCTTCTTCCATAAGCTTCCCTTAGTTATACCATGTAATATGTACTGTAATTTTTCTAACTTTTGTTTATAAGTTATGCTAAGACAGGAAGTGGGTACTATGTACTGTAATTTTTCTAACTGTATATGCTTATCAAAATGAGTCTCCTTTTGGAACCGTTAACTACCCGGACCCGACAATTACTCGATGTTTTAATAGGGTCCGGTTCTGGGTCCATAGAATTAGTAACGGCCCCAGAACCGTTGGGACCTGGAACCGACTAAAATATCAGAGTTCGGGTCCAGATCCTATGGTACCCGGGAGGACCCGGACCCATTGACAGTCGTGATTCAAAATAGGCCGTATCGGTGCACACGCTTAGCGCTCATGTCAACAAATTGGTTAACTGCCAATCGAAGCTGGACCATTTGAGTGTTATTTCATGGGCTTAACTCGTCAATTTACAAGTCTGGGAAGAAATGAAGTGATTGTGACTCAAACGACAGAAGCGTCGGTGGATTTTCACCACCAAGGAAACGCACATATGTGATGTGTGCTTGTAAAACAACTGAGAGAAATGAAACTTTGGTTTCGTTGCAGAACCCTCATCATAAGCCAAGAAGAAAAGCCAAGCTTCTACTGCCGGAGTCTCCTGTTGCTGATCCAAGACTTGTTGCCGTCATTTTTAGCCAAGGGTTTGATGAGAAGTTTCAATACAATATGGGAAGAAACAGGTACTTTGAGTTGTGTGCTGATTTGGGATAGATTTGAAGCCATGGAAATCAGTTGAACAAGGGGATCTGATGCTCTTGATTATGGCGATTTAGAGGAGGATTCAAAGTGGTTTCAGCTGAGAAGAACAAAGAAGGTTGTAGCTCAAGTTGTAGGCTGAATTGGATTCAAATTGGATGAGGTTTTGGTAAAGTTTCCAAGCAATAAAATAGCGAAGAACTGAAGCTGTTGCTGTCCATTTTGTGGGTGTGTTTCAAGGGCTTTTGACTGATTTCAGAAGACAAGCAAAGGGGGAAGGGAAAGTGGCTGAACTATTGGAAGTTGAGGCAAGTTCTTGAGCTGAAATTTCATCTGAAGAAGTGCTACTGCAACTGATTTTTTGTGATTGAACTGGTGGTGATTGTGTGGGTGTTTCTAAAAGTTTAGGACATGAAGTAGAAGCTGACCGAGAAGAGAGAAGTGGGTACGAGTTTGTTACAAGTTTATGGTGGTTTTGGACAGAATTTAGCTGAAAATGTTTGCGAGATAACATGGAAAGAAGCTGGGTTCTACTGCCGTAGTCCCTTCACGACTTCACCAAGTGTTGCCACCACTGATTCTTGGACGTTTTCAATTGGTTTGAAGGGATTTTGGAGGCTGAGAAGGACAGGGTTCTTCTTTCCAAGTCCATGGATTTTATAGGTCAAATTCTGAAGCTCGAAGTGGCAGTCCACAGACGTGTGTTGCTGCCATGTCTAGTGGTCGTGTTTTTGGGGAAGTTGAGACTCGATTTAGAAGCTCTGAAGACTATGGCACATTGGGTGCAAGCTACTTGCTGAGTTGGTCCAAGTCTGTTACTTTGTTATCATATCTATAGCTCTGATACAAAGTGTATATTTAGGATTCTGTATGTTGGATTTGGGAGTGGATTGCTTCGCTTGCTGTTTCTGGACATCTTTGTGAAGTCATAATTGAAACCTTATCTATGAAAAAAACTATGTATTTTTTGTTGTAGCTTAATCTATTTTGATGTTCGACTTTTTGCTTTTCTTGTTTCATCTCAAGAGTGTGATTGTGATTCATTTTTGGTTTGAAGTGGAGCTCATTTGTGTTTCTTGTTTTCGGTGAGTTAAACTTAAAAAGATACGGTGGGATTGGCAGTAGATTTACTTGCTGTGTATTTGGTATCTGAATTTGGACAATGATTGAAATGAAAATTAGTTTGACCTTGAATCATGAAGTTTGGGTTCTGTTGTCAGTGCAAGTTGAAGGTGTTAATAGTCTATGTTGGCATTAGAGGATACATGCAAAACTTGACTCGGTTGCATTCTTTTTGCTACTTTAGGGGTTTTCTTTTGAGTTTTATGGAGTGATTACTAATTGTGCTTTTAATATGTTTATCAAGTGAAGGAGGAGATGGATAAAGGATTTGAAATCAGCTTCAGTTACTAATTTGTCTAAACAACATGTGGTACGTGCCTGGTCATCCCGTCAGAATTGTGATATGTCTCATTTGGTACTTAGAAAGGATTGACTAAAATTTGCAGCCCTTAAAGCTCTGAGGAATAGGGAATGATTTTCTTATTATTCATGCGGAAACTGCACTTAATTCTACACATGACACTCAAAATCTAATATGTTTTCACTTGGTTCATATAATTATCTACTAGTTTTAACTCAGTACATATTAATATCTACAAGGTTTTCATTATATAAACTTTAATATCTGTTAGATTTTTCGTTTAATGTTGTAGTATTAATCTGCATTTGTAACTTCAGTTCCTCCTTCAGTTCCTCCAACTACTGAAGAAGAGCCTTATGTAATCACTGAAACTATATTAGGTGGTTATTACAAGCTCATCAGCAATAACAAGCCAGAAGGGTAGTGTAGATATATTCTCCAAATCGGAATTTGACATCCAGATAGTCGATTTCATCCGAAAGCACGATGTAGTTGCAGCTTGCCAGTTTCTCATAGCTGTGGCCTGTGGGCCTATGATAAAGAGAAAAAGGGACCAACACTCTCAACTATAAAAAGAGAAATCTGATTACCTAAGACCAAAATCTATGACTCAAAAAAGTACTAAGAATGGAATCCTCCAAAGGACATTTGAATAAACATGATTAGTACTTTGTTTTCTTTTTCTTCTTTTAGTGATCATTCTATTAGTGTCTCAGCGTATGCTATACACAGAAAATAAGCATGATGTACGACGAAATCTACCATGTACAACAAGAATCATAATACAGTAGTGTAAGCTTTAGTGCAAGTTTTCTTTTATAAGCATTTCCTTGACATAATTCTCTAAAGACACAGAACCACTGACAGTGAATCTCCCTCTCATAATTCCAAACAAGTTTGAAGCATCTTCAGTTCGACCGGCTTTAATCAAGCCGTTAATCAATGTATTATAAGTAATTAAATCTGGTTTCAGTCCTTCTACTATCATTTCCAACACAATTTTAAATCCCCTTGTAACCATTCCCTGTTCACATAGCCCATGTATCAATATATTGTATGTCACAACCGTGGCTTCAATTTTCTTCTCATTCATTAACTTAAAAACCTCCCAAGCTCTCTCACCTTTTCCATGTTTATACAACATATGAATGACAGTGTTCATGGTGATTTCGTTCGGGTTTCTTAACCATAAGAAAATCCCATAACCATCTTCGTATTGATCCCTTTTACTTAACCAATAAATCAACTTGTTCCAAGCACAAATATCGAGTACAATGTTTGAAAGTCTTATATACTCGATTAACTCCAGAACTTCATTACTCAGTCCTTGCTTCATTAGTCCATTAAGACATGTTCTGTAACTAGCCTCGTTGATTTCAATTCCTCTTGTAATCATAAATCTCAATAAAGAATAAGCCTCCTGCCCTTCACCCAAATCACTATAGTACTTGATGAATAAGTTAAAGCTAATTGAATCTGGTTCCAACCCAAGAATTTGCATCCTCCCAACAACTCCTAGAGCTTCTTTTATTTGTTTCCTGTCCAAAAATGCTTTGATTATTGTATTGTATGTATACGTATTCGGTGGTTCGATGGATTTGTTCATTTCCATGCACTCCAAAACCCTGAATACTTCATCAAAGTTTTCCAATAAACACAAAGATTTCACTATCGCACTATACGTAACGACGTCAGGATAAATACCTTGTAATTGCATCTTCGAGAAAAGTTTCCATAGAGCATCTTCTTGTCCCATTTCACCAAGCTTGTTGATTAACACATTGTAGCAGAACAGGTCTGGTTTGCAGTTGTAGTAAGACATTTCATGAAACATTTCCAGAGCTCGGCCATACATTTTGTTATCGCACAGAATTTGTATTAACACTGTAAATAAAATTGTATCAGGTTCTTGGGATTCTCTCATGAATGTAAACAGCTCTTGGGCTTCCGAAGCATAGCCGGAGTCTCCGAGAAATTTAATGAACGTTGTGTATGTAACAATATCCGGTGATGGACCTTGTTTGAGTATCTGAGATAGGACTTGCAAAGTTGGGGAAGATAGTTTTAACACTCTCGTTTGTATATTCATCATGGGTTTCGCTTGGACCAATTCCAATCTGGTTGAGCATGGAACCTTAACATTCCATGGAAATTTGATCTTGAATAATAATGGTGAAAGTACTGAGTGTATGATAATTCTTGGAAGTTTAAAAGAGTTGAGAGTTAACAAAGGGTTCTCAAATTGAGTTTTGAAACTGTTTAGGCATCTTGAACAAACTCCTATTGATATAGAGGAATGCAACTCTACCATTTCATCTCAATTTACAACTAAGCTCGGAGGGATTACATTTGTATTTCGTTTCTGTTTATCAATTTGACAAAACATTATCAACAAATCCTGCAAGGAAATGTAAGGTGGAAGGTACGTTGTTTTTGTATCCATCTCATAGCAGCCTTTAACATTTTATCCATCGGAAATAATGTTGGGCTTGATGCACTGGTTTACCCAATACTCATACTTGGTGTATCTAAATATTAATAATGGGCTTGATGCACTGGTCTACCAAATACTTATACGAGCTATTACAGGGGCTGCTCAAGTTTTTTTTAGGAACCGCCTAATTTAGGGTAGTGAAATAGGGGTGTCCTAATGGCTGAAAAAAGACTAAATTAACCTTTAGAGAAATTTATCTTATTACATTTATACTATACAAAATCTAAAATACTTTGGAGAGGACTAAATTATTTTAGTTTCCGTCTAAGAAAGTTGATAAGGAGAGAAAGAAGATAAGGAAAATGTCTGATTAATCTCTTCATATCCAGTTCACCACCACTCGACTGAATACCAATGACGTAAGAACATCTTGTATGAAACATGTGTGACTCACACAACTACTAACCATTTGTTACAACCAGCGACTAATCCTGACAGCCCTTAACAATGGGTTTTCCCTTAACCGGGTCATGACAAATACATATACTCCATAAGATCTTTGCCTTAAAAGATCAACTCTGGAAACTGATTTTTCATGAAATGTTTATCTTCCCAAGCAACATCCTTAGCTGGAAGCCCTTCTAAATACAACAATACTTGTGTGACATCTTGTTGGTTCTTCTAATTCTGTCTAGTTACTAGCACCTTAATATGGTAAATTTTCATATTACTTTAGGAATCTATGGCAGGAAGAGTGGTTTTAAGGAATTAAATCTTCTCTTATCTTATGCTTTAACTGGGACACATGAAAGGTGAAATGGATCTTGGAACCCGCAGTTTGTTGGAGTTTGAAAAAAAAAGTGTTCTAATCGCTATGTAAATAACGTAGAGTTTTCTAATATGTGATCAATAGTGAAAAGGGGAGGGTACCATGTACACCACCAACTTTTTTGTTACGAAACCTGTAGAAAAGTTTTTTACGTGAACTTCAACCCAATACAATATCCTTGGAGATTCTTGAATCACAAGGATGGATTAACGTACAACTTGCTTGTACTTTTAACTACAAAGATATAATCAATATAATGCGGAAAATAAAAGTCATGCACACCAAAAATTTTGTTGACGAGGAAACCATGCAATCTAGCAGTAAATCCCCGGAACCTCGTGTAGTTTAAACCATATTGTATTAAGAAGCTACAAAAACTAGAGTACTATCAGACTTCAAATTGGAATGTAGTTGAGACCGAATCAACCCTCCGAGCAATTCATCTTTAGTCGTGCTCCTTACGTTTCTTGGATCTCGTAAGACCCTACGCACTTGATTCCCTTAGATGACGTCCTTTACAGATCTAGGATTTGCTCCATAATGCATCATGAAGACTAGCGCTACCCTTATTTCAACCTAACGCCTGATGATTTCCTTTCTGAATCTAAATAAAGGATAAAAATCGTTTCATTGAATTCAGAAGAATCTAAATCCAAGATTAAGTTTATACTCTTCAAAACTTATGGAGATACCTAATCTTCTTTCTACACAAGAATCACCGCTAGAAATTAATCAACGAGGTATTCTTGTGGAAAACTCACAAACATGATTTCAATAGATAAGAGTTATACTCAATCGTGTTTGTAATTTTCTATCTAATCTGGTTTTTATCTAAAGTTCTTGAATGGCCTTATATCATAAGAGAATGACCTTAGAATAGACAAGAAATATAAGAAGCATAATACAAATGCAAGTTACGAAACAATATTTTTTTCAAGACAAGGGAACCTGTGCTTTACGAATCCCAAGTGAAGTCTTTCAAATTTGAAATTTAGATATCAAAGATCCTTAGGTCTTTGAAGGACACCTTTGAAACAAGATGCACAAGAGTGCAGGTATTGATTTTTCTATGTTGTTGATTTCTCCAAATTATGGTGGTCAATCAAGGATGATTTCTTAGGATATAAGCAATGAATTTCTTACAACCCAAGTTAATTCTCAATTTCTATATCAAAGTCATTTCTTAAGATACAAGGATTTTTTTTTGTTGAAAGAACTAGACTTGCAAAGAGGTTGTTTCCGTGGTTTGAAGTAATATAAAATTATTAGCTTAAGTAAATTCTATGAAAATAATTACTACCAAAGATAACTATAAACCTTCAAGAAAAGAATTAGACTTTATAACCAAAGGAATCAGCTAAGAATTAACAATTCATAAGTGTGTAGAAAGTTCGTCTTGAAATCCAAAGAAGAAGAATGAATGAGCCCAAAGTTAATAGAGTTATGGAACGACTCATTAAGCTTTAGGTTCATTACCAACAAGTGTTAAGTTCGTGAACCAAATAGAGAAAATATAAAATTTTACCTTTTTAGGTTCGCGAACTCAAATGCAAAAAGCTACAAGAGAACATTATTCTTGTTAGGTTTGTGAATTCACCTTTTTAGGTTCGTGAACTCAAATATTCAAAAGTCTTAAGAGAAAAAAACCTTGTTAGGCTTACGAACTCACCTCTTTAGGTTCGCAAACTCAAATCCTCCTAAGTCTCAAGATATTTTTCTTGTAATACGTTCGCGAATTTACCTATACAGGTCACGAACTCAAACGACAATATAGATCAGAATAAGTTTTTCTTCTACAGGTTCGTGAACTCAAAAGACAAAAGTTCTCCGAGAATATTTGTACAGTAGGTTTGTAAACTCGCCGTATTAGGTTTGCAAGCTCAAAGACTTTATCTGCCTTATTTTTTAGTTCTACAAGCTTATTGATTCACAAACTTAGTTCATGAGTTTGTGAACTCAAGTGATTGGAAATAATTAGTAGTAAACCACCAAAACAAAACCTTATGAACTCAAGAATGAATTTGCAATCCTTGAAATTTTCATTAACACTTGTGCTTTTCCCTCAAGCTTAGTTTCAGGTTCTAAACAAGCAAGTGCTTGGATGTCGAAACATCACTAGTCTTAGAAAGAAGCTAATCCTTGATATAATGGTTAAAATATTGTGTTTGTATTTTGGAATCTAAGAGAATTGAAAGTTGGTTTTCAAGTTGAATTTTAAAATTGTTCTTCCCCGTGAAATGGAATTTAAGTGAGGAAATGGCTGACTTTGGAACCAAAGAAAGGCTTCTTAAATAAACTCCTATGAATATAGAGGAATGCAACTCTACCATTTCATATCAATTTACAACTAAAGTATTTCTAAAACGTAATCTAAGCTCGAAGGGGTTACATTTGTTTGGAAGAACATTATCAACAAATCCTGTAAGGAATTGAAACGTGGAAGGTACATCAACTAATTAAAGTTAAGTTCAATCCTTCTCATATTAGTAATCCTAAAGCATCCTATCGTATGCTTGCTTGAGCAAAACTTCTTGTATTATCAAAGGCGCAAGAGACACTCTTTTAATCCTTCTTTATGCATAACTTGGCACAAGAGCCACTCAAGTTTAACCCAATGAAAGCAATGGTCTTTGTGAGTTGACGTTATTCTAAAAAATCTGGTCCAAGAGCCACAAATTTAGCTTAGGTTAAGCTTCTACACATAATCACATGTCAACATTCCGTCGTTAACAACTATATTGTGCAACTTTTAATTAGAGGTATTCGATATTTCTGGATCTCAAATCCTAGTCTAGCTTTAGATATGAACACATGATCATTTTATTTATAACTTAAACAAACAAGTCTTCAATCATACATGGTGATACTAACAGTAGAACCAAAGCGATAAAAAAAATCATTAAGATTATAAAACTAACCTGCCAGGTCGATTTACATTTCTATGACTTCCAACTAAACCCATGGAAAATATACAAAAAAAGACAAAGAAGAATAATGGTTTCCCCCTAAAGGGGTAAAACCTAAGTTTAAGATGTATAAGAAATCTATAAGGTATAAAATTTCTTGTTTAAGACTTATATATTCTATTTTATAAATTCAATGCTTGTCCCTCAAGTATCCTATCTTTCTAGGGTTTGGAATCCCATTAGGACCATGTATACTCAATTTAGAAGCCAAAACGCGTTCCTAAACTCCCCCATTTGCGGATAGGTTCAATACCCCTCGACTTAGCTGTAGGTGCCTCTGAAAAACATGATTTCTTGACGTTGCATAGGTCCTGGCCGTAAGTGCTTCTGATTTTTATTTTGCACTTCACCATTTTGTGGATAACTCCTTCATACGACATCCGATTGATCTCAATATTTTTGTGCTGGTTTCGTCTCTCCTTTCTCTAAAAGATGGTGATCCAAATATTCATATATATATATATATATATATATATATATATATTTTTATTTTTTATTTTACATATCGGTTGAATTCCCTAGACCTAGTCGTAAGTGATTATATAAATTGGTGCTGAATCTTCAACTTGTACGACTAGGTTCTTGTAACTTCCTATCCGTAAATGACTATGAAAATTGTCTCCAAACTTGTTTATCAACTCTCGTTTTTCCTTTTCATGCTATAATGAACTTCTTCTTTTTTTGTTGTTGTTGAATTAACTTCAAAACTCATACAAAACTTAAGACAAACGAAATCAAAGCACAATAACATAAAAACTAACATGAAAGTAATGATTCAGAGTATCAAACTAGTGAAAATAATGCTCCTATCACGAATCTCATGAGAAAAATAGACGATCAAATAATGATTCTCATATAACCAGCGTATATAGGATTTACAAGATTGATTGAGGAAGGTTCGAAGAAAGGTACTTACACCACTAAAGGAGTCATCAAAAATCGAAACAATAAAATACTCCTGATATATGACCTTCCTTTCCATATATGAAGTGAGAAGTACTGCTGGAATCAATGATAGAAAATGATAAGACCAAAGAGGAACCTTTTATCGAGGTACATCAACTATTTATAATTTAAGGATGTGAACAGATATTTTCCCTTTTTCATAGATTTATGAGTATGGGGTGTTACATGAATATAAAAATTAAGCATCGTTAGTGACACAATCAAACTAGAAATTTTTGAAAGAGAAGATGAGCACAGAGGAAGAAGTTGAAGCTCGTAACTACTCTGAGCTTTTAAAGAAGCTGAATCTCAAATATGAAAGTATGGGATGCTAATATACTAGAAGTGATACTAATGTTACTAGTAAAATCATCAAGGAAGTAAGAAATCTATTATTATTATTTTTGCGAAAAAAGAAGGTTGATATATCAATAAAATATTCAGTAGTGAATACAACAAAAATTATCAATATCGAATAAACGACTTCCTACTGGAAATAACTTAAATGGTCTGAAAATTCTTGAAAACATCTAAGTTTGAACACCACAACATCAATTGGGCCTTAATAACATGAATGAACACAACTATAAATTTCAATCTATCCCCTAAAGGCTATCACTATTAACGTTTCCTCCTCCAAACCGCAAGGGAAGTTAGTGCCAACAGATATATGAAACTAATAATCAGAGTTTGCGCATAAAGCTTTACAAATTATGTGTTTAGTTACATTCTTAGGATTTATTTTATTTATTACTAAATGTAAGGGTATGTATATTTTTCAACCAAACAACATTCCACTTTTACTCTACTATAATTTTCTTTTGAAGCATACTATAAATATTTTTATCCACATTCTAATATTAATTTTTTATATTTTTAAGAATTTTTTTGCATTATTTTTCCTTAGTGTTTTCCGTGCATGGTGTTTTTAACTCATATGATACAGTGTAATATGCAAAAAAATAAATTAGCATATTACAAATGTATTATCATATTTTGTTATGATTAATTTTTAAAATATTTAAATAACATGTTTTAAAAATGTGGATAACCGCTAGTTAAAATAAGCATAATGTATTAAGAAGAGTTTGAAGTTTGTATATGGGTAACCACCTATTCTCTCAGAAGGAAAAGTAGGTTCCATAAAACGTAGGTTATCTTACCCAAAATTCAATCCATAATTTAATGGTATATAACTATAATATTATTCGTTCATATTTAATGTTGCCTTGTAATTTTATCTAGGTGAAAAGGTGACCCTAAAAAAATGGGAAACAGATCATCAATGCGTTATAGTAGCTTGTGGACATATAAATTTCTTTATGGAGTTGCACAATGCTATATTAAACATGGAAAATATATTTTTCTTAAAAATTTGGGTCAATAGTTCCACCTTCAGTTGCAGTTCCAACTACAACTCATTTCCAAAGTTCTCCAGTAACATTTAGCTTCAAAAGATCATCTAGAAAATCAAGTTTTTTAATATCTTCTGGAAATTTTTTTGGTTTCAAATGAATTTTTATTTTTTCTCGAGGATTTTGTTTTTAAGTTTTCTAACACCATTTTGAAAGCGTGGTTGGGGGATGCTCAAATTAATTAGGGGCCTATTTTAAAATGCAATAAGGTTATTATAAAATAAACTTTAATACATTTTATCCATATATTTTATTTAATGATAAAATACCATTTTGAATTAACTATGTTGGTAGGGGTGTAATCTTCCAATTATGTGAATAACACATTAACAATCAATAAGATTTTCAAAAGTAGGAATTGAATATATACCCTCCACTTTGGTGGGCTTTGAACGACCCTTGGAGTGTATTTTTAAAGTATTCTTGTTTTTAGAATGATATCTAATTAAACTTAATACTTGTTTTACCCCCTTATATATACATTTGATAATTAAAAAAAACATGATTAAAAGGATCGGAAACTTGAGGCATAGAAACATAAAAAAATATTCGTTAAGAAAGAAAATCAAGCACTGAAATAAAACTCAAACACAAAAATTATCATAGATTTTGTTTGCACCGCAAGGTAGCCAGAGCCAGCCAGTTTTTCACTAAATATGCAAAAGAGTATTTTAACTGCAGAAAAGTAGTGCGGAGAACTAGTCAGAATTGGGCCTGCCATCCAATTCGTGACGTGGATGATCCGCCAAATCTATTGCTGACTTCACCAGATCGATTAGGTGAAAAACGGTTCTGCAAAGTTTGTTTGTTCATACAGGAAGTGTGCTTATAGTAGGCCAGCCATGCAATTCGTACTGCATGGCGAGATTACTCAAACACAAAAATTATCATCAGAGACCAAAATATCATCATCTGAATTTGGTTTTTGTTGTTCTTATTTTGATTTATATCTGATTTTAGGGTTTCAGTTATTTTATTATTCGAAAATGTGTATGCTGAATTTATAAAAGACTTTACAAGTTGAAGCCTTAGTTCACTTGATCAATTTTGGTTCATTTTGATTTTTATATGATTTTAGGTTTTTAAATTTTGAAATTTTGATTTGAAAGATGTGTATGTTGAATTCATACAAGTTGAAGACTTAAATCATTAATTGATTTTGATTTAGCTAATCATATACATGTTGAAGATTTTTGCATGTTTTCTTAATGAGTAAGTTATCGAAGCTCATTGAAGAGAAAAAAGAAGAAGAAAAAAAAAGGAGGAGGAGGAAGAAGAAGAAGAAAAACTTATGAGACAACTTGAGCAAATTGACCTCACTTTTGGAGGAAACTTAAGCAAGTTGATTCCACTTTTGGACCCAACTTGGTTCTTGCAATCCTAATTTAGGAAGCAAGTTGACTCTATTTTTGGAGCAACAAAAGTTACGTGTACCAAATTAACACCAACAACACCATACCTAAATATATTTCCAACACCAATATCAACAATTACGAATAAAATCATTCAACATCGACATTATAATCAAAATATAAAAATCATATCCTTAAATAATATCAACAATACAAGTACTAAAATTTATATCAAATCGAATCAAAACTAAATTATTAAATCATATTTGTTATCGAGAAGAATTTTTATTTCGTTTATCGTTTGATTTCTTATAGGCATTTGAAGAGGACGAACATGAAATCATGATATCAAAATGGAAACCTTAATTATTTTCTCAATATTTTTGTTGATTTTTTTCTTCAATGTTCTTGCTTAGTTGATATGTTTTATATTGTCAAAGTTAGATCAAAGTTTTTGGTTGTCAATTGTATTTGATTAAATTCTAAATTCTCTATTTTTTTTAGAATCCTGAACTTTATGCTCTTTGAGAACACACGGGGAGAAAGAGTAAAAAATATACCGTAAAAACTAAATTTTATGTAATGAGGTAAATGTTTGGGCTTTTATTGTAGGGATATTCTAATAATCTAATATTTGGAGAATCCGGTTTCCTGAAGGCTAGGGGTATTTTTAAGATAAGAAGGCGTATAATTTAAGAAGTAAATTTACGGGAAAATTTAGTTAATGCTCCCCTTTCAAAAACCTTGTTTATTCTAGAGTGTGTTTTTTACATGTAAATATTAGATTCACAATTAACATGGTTTTACGGTAAAACTTGCCAATGTTTTTTTTTTATGATTATAACACGTTCACAATCAACAAGGTTTATAATGAAACCTTGTTATAAGCAAAAATTTGGCGTAAACTTTGCGCAAACTTCTACCCCATATAATGTTAGATACACAATCGACATGGTTTTATTATAAAACTTGCCAATGTTTTTTCTTTTTTTGTAATTATAACACGTTCACAATAACAAGGTTTATAATGAAATCTTGTTGATTATAGGTAAAATTTGGCCCAAACTTTTACCCCATATCTGGCTAGGGGGAGCTCCGCCCACGACTCTTTTTTATACTAGAAAAAAAATGTATAAAATAAAGGTAATTAAGTAAAGTTAGATTTTGTATAATATTAGAGTAGTGGGTAATTTTAATTATCTCTTAACCCCTAAACTTAGGGCAGCACATTTGGCCAGTTCGATCCGTTTTTTTCCAAACCCATAAGACGAATCGAATATAGGACGGTTCTCAATATTAATATCGCTACCAAGTCGACCTAATATCGGTTCAGTTATAGTTTTTTTTCTTCTGGTTTTTTAACCTATAAAAGAATTCTAATTTAATATTCAGTTCCTGGTCTGGTTTAACCAACCCGAACCGTTTATCCCCACTTGCAATTTTTCAGATTCCTGTAATTTTGTGCATGTCATAATTATACATGTGGGATACACCCATATGTCAATTATGTTTAACCAGTAATTACTTAAAGTCTTCAAACAAGTTAACAACAGTACTGAATACATAAATACATAAATATATAAGTACATAACCGATAAAAGTTTAAACCAGTTAAACAACCAATCCATAAGTGTATTTAAAGTTGAAAGTAACAAACTTCAACATAAAAGGCTTCGAAAACATCACTTCCATAAATCTGCGAAAAGAAATGAACTTCAAAAATCAAGGATCAAAGACTTCTGACACTAGCATAGGACCCAATAATTCTGCAAAGCCAACAAAAAATGAACTTTATGTTAAAGTTTTTATAATAATAATTTTGAATTGATAAGTAAAGAAAACAAAATATAAAAAAGGTTACATTACCGTCCTGAATGTTATGGTTATCATCTGGTACGTAGTTATACACACACTACATTTGTTTAACATACATTATATTTATTTCCGAGGATGATACCGATTAAATTAAATATATTATAACTTGGAACTGACATCTATCTTTCGACGTTAAGACGAAATTGGATAAAAACAAAAAAGACCATGTACCCACTGATGTGCCGGAAAGTCGACTTTGTTTTACCACAAACACACAGTGTAGAAAGATGTAAACAATAACAAATACGGTTCGTTCCCGTGAGGAGTGTGAATCACTTCTACTAACTAATACAAGTAATGTTCGTGTCAAAGATGTTCCAGAAGATATTTTTTCTGTTTTTTATAATAAAGAATTAGCTAACGAATGAATCCAATCAATTTAATAAAGATTGTAATTAAAGATGTGAAAGTGTTAAGGTTTTAGAAATCCGTTGTAAATTAGGATTTACTTGCGTTTATCACAAAGGGTATTAATTTTACTCATGCAAAGTAGCAAATCTAGGTACTTTTACACGAAAGATTTTTCGTTTAAGAATCGTTGATAAGAATTATTAAATGTTATGTTTGTCCTCAATCTAAGGTAGAATTTTCGAAGAACTAAGTATATGTGGCATAAATAGTCTATGAATTTTTGTAAATCATGTATTATCAAAGTTCAATGAGAATTTTCGATAATCTAATGTTGTTCTATACGTGGCATAGAACATGAGAAATTATTTAGAAAATAAATCACTTAATAGAAACACAAATATTACCATTAAGCTCATATAGTTGAAAACCCTAGTTTTTAAACATAAGCAAATTTAATCCTATAAGTTCATCTTTCACCATAAACACGAGATTTAATTAGACATGACTTCTTAAAACTATAGAAATTAATGGAGAATATAATAAGGTATGCAAACCGAATTCGAATAACACGCTCAAAACCCTTTTTTTCTTTTTAGTGTCTCCCGACTTACCTCCGTGGCCAGCGTCAAAAAGTCTTTTCTCGCTGTAAATTGTATATTTATAGGTGCAGTCCAGACTCCCACTTGGACCATAAGTGTTACCAGACTCATTCAATCACAGTCAGATTCTCTAGAGGTGAACAACGGATGGGTAGATGCGGATTTGATACCACCCGCGTCAAATCCATCCAACTGACGGATTTTAGAAATACACCCACATCCGGTTTATTACCCAACAGATTTAATACCCACGAATAAACGGATGGACTGGATGGATGCAGATGAATTACAGGATTTCAAAATATATAGTAATAAAAATCTTATTTTTAAAATTCGTATTACTAAAATTTAGAAATGTGATTTTTGTTTTTACTTGGTCAATTTGAAAATAATGTCTACTGAGAGTAGGGAAACAAGTAAGAAAGAAAAAAACAATTTAAAAATGGTGACCATAATCAATTGGTTTCATGGAGGCAGAAGAAATCTCATGAAGAGAAAGAAGAAGAAAACATGGGAAAAGAAATTGAAGAACTTCTAACATGGGTGTTCCATTATTTCATGTTTTTTTTTCTTATGGGTGATGATCGTAATACTTACGTAGATTTTTATTCGTTTGAATACTAAATTACAACTATCGAGTGACATACAATATGGTGTGGAAATTACTTATTGTATCCCTAGTGTCTTATGACGCAGATAATGCTCGATCTGACTTTGGTGGCCGAGAGCTAGTCAAAGAAACTAGGATATGCACATTCCCCTGCACGAGAGAGTCGAGCTACACTATTGCTTTTTCTACTGGATTGTATGGCCGTCATTAATAATTCAGTGCATGAACCAAAATTGAAATCAGTCGGAACATTACAAAATTTAAACGCTATATTATCCTTCATATTTATATGTAATATCAAACTTATCTTCTGGACCGGATATCCAACGGATAGATGATATATCACCCGCGTTTAACTTGTCAAAATAATCGGTTTTAAAATTAATCCACGTCCAATCCACCAAAACACGGGTCAGATATCCACCCACTAAAATTGGGATTGGACCGGATAAAATCCGCGGATATAATTATTTTGTTCACCCCTAGATTTCCACATTCTGGCTATTTCCAAATTCCGACCACTCCTCCTTAAATCTGGTCAAGTAATACCGTCCAAAAGCAAGCTATTGGTACCCACTTTCCTCAGCTTCTCCATCTTCTTGTTAAAAATTAACCTTACCCTTGGGCCTCGACAGATAACCATCACAACCATGGCTAAAGCTAGGGGTGAATATTTTTTATCCGGAATCCATGGATTCTATCCGGCTCAATCGTATTTTTATAGATAAATATCCGGATCATTCATTAATGGATTGGATACGGATAAATTTCTTAAAATCTAAAGGGTTACGGATCGGATCCAGTTATAACTATAAAAATCCATTGGACATATGGATTCGTTTGATTTAGGGCACTTATATAATTTACGGTGATTATGTTTATATAAGTCGACTGTTGTTTTCGGTGGAAATGCATTATGCCTAGGTGTATCGGCAGATGAGATAATTAGTTCAAAGACTTCTGTTGGCTTTCACAATGTGTTGTCTCTACCATTTCAGTTTGGTGCAAGTGCATAGTTCAATTGTGCAATTCACATTCACGTGCATTAGCAACTTAGTTTCATATATAACTTGGAATCAGAGTGCTGACCAAGTGGTACACATTGCATTATGAATTTTGCCACAGACTACATGTTAGCTTGCCACAGAGCCAAAAGTGGTGTGATGCCCAACTGTTCTCCAAACAGATTTAACTGTTTCTCTTCTCATTCCTAATCACCCATGATCAACTTATAAAACAAATCCATTAGGTTATTTGCATCCAATTCGTCCATTCATGTATCTACTGGATACCGAATTGGATGCAAATGCCAAATTTAAAATCCGTGATGAATTAGATTAGATGTGGATGAGGTGAAAAACCGGTCCATACTGACCCATGCTCACCCCTAGCTAAAGCAGCAGCAAGTCTTATTAGTTATTACGCTCATAAGAAACAACCACAGGAAACCCATCTCAATTCTTCGAGCATAGCTATCAAAAGCATTCTATTCCACAGCTCCTTTTCTTGTTCATTTCCCACTCACAAATATGCACCCAAATCCATCACAGATTCGCAACCATTTTCTTCACCTCTAAAACCTTGTCCCAGATCCTCGAAAACAACCCTCAACCATGGTGAATGTAGCATAAAAACTGGTAGTGTAGAGGAGATCTCTTCTGAAGCTTTTTCTTCAAACACTTGCTGGGTGTGAACTAATGTTGTAGAGATGATATCTTCTTTGCTCTTCTAACCCTTGTTTATCTCCTTCCCTGCATCAATTCACAAACTCAACTAAAACCCATATCTCAAAAACCATTCAAAATTCTTCATATTCAGTTCTCATTATCAAGCAATGGCAGCACCAAATAGTCTTCAACTGTACGGACAAAGGAGATAAAAGATGTTCTCTCTAGGCTCTCTTGAGTACAACCCAAACTTCTTAAGCAACAACCTACCTTCCTTGGACTCTCAAACTTCAAATTCTTCTTGTCTTTGCATCACAGATTCACAGCAGAAACATTCCGGTTCACTGTCAACTAAAACAGCACCATCCATCACCATCAATCTCTTCCTTATTTTCTCGGCTCATTTGAACTCTAACTCAAACCCATTTCTTCTTGTTCTTCATACCATCTGTTTCTTCTCCCACTCGAGCTCAAATCTAACCCTATCTGTTCTTCACTGCTCAAAACCCTAAAATCCATTACAGACCCATCACGAATCGAGCCAACAATATTTGGGTAAAAATCCATATGCAAACTGTTTCAAACTGAACCTAATTTCAGTTCGACCTCAACAATTTCATCTCAGTTCCGTTAAGTACGTCTAGTTTTGTTAAAGCAACGACTATGGGTAGAGTGCTCCTCATTCAAAGTGAAGGAGTTTTATCTAGGGCTGCACATCGGGTTGGGTGGATCGGGTTTGGTCTCACCTGCACCCGACCTGCCAGAAGACAGGTGAAGAAATACTCACCTGTACCCAACCCACCGAAAATCGGGTCGTGTCGGGTCTGACCCACCATTACGTCGTGTTGGGTGTGAGTGGGTACGGGTGACCCGTCTGGATTCTTTAAGGGCGCCTTTAGCCGTCCATTTCTCTTTCCCTAAATCTAAACGAGAGAGAATCAATCTCTCATTTCCTCCCCAATTTCATTCGACTGCAGCCGAGAGAAACACATTGGATCTGAGAAGAGTGGCTCGAGATTATGGAGGTTGATCTGCTGGAGAAGCTCAGAGAAGAAGCTGGCGAGAGTCTGGTGGATCTGTGGAGATGAAGAAATGGCAGAGAAGTTAAATCTCAAAATCGAGGATGAGAACAAGAATGGGTATGAGTTAGTGTTTTTTCTATTGGGTCTGTGTTGTTTGAAATCGAGAGAATGAGATTGCAGTTCGCTGTAGAAAACATGGCTACAACTTAGGGTTTGTTGTTAAACCAGCAAAGAAGAAGAGAAGATGAATTTCGTGAATCTGAGTTGGGTTTAGGTTGAATTTGATTTCAGTGCAGATTAGAAGTGATGGTGGAGTGGTTACAACAGCCTTCAGACCGAGCAACAAGGAAGGTTGTTTGCCAAAGGTTAGCGTTTGAATTGGAGATGAATTTGGGTTCAGTTTAAGAGAGATTGAAGCTATTAGAGATTGAAGAACTCAGATCGAAAAAAGATAGTTTTGGGTTCAGTTTAAGAGAGATTGAAGGCATGGGTCGCAGTCGCTGTTTGAAATTTGGGTTTGGATCAACATTAGTTTCGGTGAAGATTTCAAACAAGGTAAAAACGAAGTGAAGGCAGTGAGCTCGAGAAAAGAAACCCACCTTACTGCCGAGATGGTGAGATTAATAGAAGAGGAATTGATGGGTATTTAAGTCGTGAGATGGTATCAACAGTGAAGAGAGGGTCCGGATGGATATAGAGAACAAAGTGGTGTTGTTAATTTCTACCGAGACAACAGAGAAAGCCATGATGGCTCACAAGAGGTTTCAGGGAAGCTGTTGCTATTCAATTCCAAGGATGAATAATAATTTTTAGCCTTTCAAGAATCAGGTAGAATGGATTGTGAGGATTTTGAATTGGTAGTAGAAATCTGTGTGTACCAAGGATTCAAGAAATGAGTTTTGAATTTGAAGACAGTGAATGGTTGGAAGGATGTGGTTGAAGTCAAGTTTAAAAGAAACTAGATTTGAAGATTATGGTACGAATCTGTGGGTTAGTGTTTGATTTGAGAAAAGAAATGAAGACATGCAAAAAGATGATGTTGTTGCTGCAATTGAAAGAAATTAGGGATTCGAGAAGATGGATCCGTGAACTGAAAGAATGGTGGTGATGTTGAGTTGGATTTTTTTTGGCGGGTTGGGCGGGTGGATCGGGTGAGAGAAGGTGTCACCCGCACCCGACCCTCCAGAAGGCGGGTAAAGAAAATTGTCACCCACACCCGACCCGTTTATCGACGGGTCGGGTCAAAACTGGCGGGAGCGGGTCGGGTGGCGGGTCTGGGTCAGGTTTGTGCAGCCCTAGTTTTATCTAAAAATAGCTAATTTATCTCTACTATGGATAGAGAAAAGTGAGTCTTCCCCCCCTAAACTATCAACCATTCAGTGCGAAGAAGTGACAACCTTCACTGGACAGGTGATCTTCATCCGTCTGGGACAAACGGGTGATCTTTCCCCGTCCAAAGAACCCCAAACGGCTAAAGTTCACCCATACGGGTTTTATATACTTTATCAAAATACAAAGAGTTTCAGACAGAATTAGTCAAGAAAATTTACTGTGAAATAATCCATGAAGAAGAGGATACAACAGGAACATTCAAGTATATGATTCGTGAAAAGGTATGGGTTAAAAAGATTGACAAACAGAAAATTAAGAAACTGGTGAACTTTGATGTGATTTTTTATTCAAAAGACTGCGAAGTTCCTTGCAGTTGCCAGAACTTTAGTTCTAAAGGAATTCTCTGTAGACATGCTATTAGTATATTAACCCGTCAAAGAATAGAGTTAATACCAGAAAAATATACTGTTAGAAGATGGAAGAGATGTTAGAATTTTTCCCATATGGCCTAAAATTAAGGGAAAAAGAATATGATCCATTTGCTGGGAAGTTACAACTGATCAAGGTAACCCCCACTATTCTCTCCCATTGTTTGAAAACCACCCACTATATCTATCATGCTAACTACTCTATAATGGCTAGAGTTAGTTAACAGAAGTGATAGCCAAAAATTTGAATTAAGGTCACCAAATTCACTCTCATAAGAAAATACACCATCTAAAAGGTGAGAAGGAGGGTTTGGAACCAAAGTTCATATCAACTAAGAAATTAGGGAAAACTCAAGGATTAAGCTTTCAAATTGCAAGGGATGGAGATATTTATAATCGATCTCTTTTTGCTTCCGCTTTTCATTATTGTATATTCATATTGTCATTAGAATATACATGTAGATACGTATAGGTTCATATTTGGTATCAGAGCCTGTAATTATCTCTGCCTTGCTTTCTATGGAATTATTTTGTTGATGAGTTTTAATTCCAGTAAGCTTTCATAAAATTAATTTGGCTGTTAATAGTTTTTCAACCGTCGGTTAGGGCTGAATTTTGAATATGTCTTAATTCAGTATCTCATATGTCTTTTTTTAAATTTTGAAGACAATCAGACACTGTTAAGGCTCCGAATAGATTGATTTTCGTAACTGTATTTCTGGAGAATTCAGATACTAGGTGGTATTGATGGAGCCCTTGTAAAAATTATCCAACCGTTAGATTTTTCTCATAATTTAACTACATATGCTACCTGTTGTTTTACTTGTCATGTAAAAATTTCAGGAAGATCGGACACCAATTAGTATCCCATAACCCCTGCTAGACCAAACTGTGTCAGTAGAGAACTATGTCGAAATCATGTTTATTGAATACCTTAGTCTGGAAATTCCATCCGTTAGAACCTGCTGAAAATTTGATATGTTGTAGCATAGTTTCTTATGAGTTTTCAGGTTGAATTTCATGAAAATCGGGTAAGTGTAACGTTACTATTTACCTTCAAATGTTAGTTTCAGTTTTGTGCTGGGATTATGTCTTTGATCAAGTACACGATAATATTTACGGTTGAATTTCCAGTTTACATTAATTAGTACATACAGAGACTTGGTAAACATAAGTGAGACATTGTGATCATTTCTGAAAGGTTATGTTTGGGTGGCATTAGAGAATATAGCTTCGCAGAATGTATTTAATTTTTTAAAAAAAAACAAAAAAAACTAAGGATGTTTATGTTCTGTAACTAGTATCTATAAATAAATTAAGGTATCGGCCAAACCCCACCGTGATAAGTTTCCATGTCTAACTAAGCATCAAGTATATATTGGTATGTGTAATTGTGATAAGCCTCTATGACTCATATGTTCGTCTGCACTTCAGTCATCATCACCAAGAATTAGCAAATTCTTATAAGACATATATTTCAAACTGGTACTATTGATAACCCAGAATTTTTATATTTCTGTGCATCAGTTTGGGGTTAAGGAATATATCTAAATATGTTATTTACTACTTATGAGAGTAAATTCGTAGTAGGGAAAACTCACCAACATTTAGTCCTCAACTCATTTTAATGTGGGTCCAGTAGTTTTTGAATTATGATATGTAAGTGACATTTGCAGATGATGATTAACTCTTCCCTACAGTATGTTAGACATATCTAGATGAGCTATAAAAGAGCTAAAAATGATGTCTGTTTAATCATATAATGCTAAAGACATTTGTAATGTCTGTTTTCTCATGTTGTATTATTATTTGTTGACATGTGCAATGGTTATAAATTATTAGTTATATATATATATATATATATATTATGACCATATGATTGTACATGAATAAAGATTAAAGAAATATGTCAAGTGATTTAATAATTTTGGTAATTAGAGAGTAGCCACAACATCTCTAGTTATTTAAAATTTTCTTAAGAAATCACATGTGGAACTAGACATTAATTTGTAATCAATCATATGTAATATGATGAAATATGCCCACAGGAAATTTTATTATATTTGTATGATTAATTGGGGTGAAATATTGAATTATGTTCCTTAATCTACCCACAGGAATTAAGGAATGCATATGGTTTAATAGTTTCATCATGTAGTCATGAATCTAATTTGAGTAGAACTTTAGCCCACAGGCAAGTTTTATGTCACTAGATTCATTATTTATGCATGACTTGCATTGGTAAATCATGATTAAGTTTAAGTCTCAAATTTTTTGTTTATAAGCATGTATATAACTTTGCAACAATTTTAACTGGAAACATTTCTAATGTCAATGTGACATTTCTGAATTAAAGGGTATTAATTTTCTAGCGCTTGTTTATGAATCTAATATGGTTAATATTAATCATAATACATGGTGGATTGACTCTGATACTACAATCTATGTTTCGAATACCTTGGAGGGTATGCCAAACCTAAGGAAACCAATGAGAAGTTAACACTACATCTACTTAGGAAGTCAGATGAGTTCACATGTAGAAGATGTTGGGACATGCAGTTTAATTTTAAGTAGTGGTTTTACTTTGCATTTAGAAAAGACATTTTATGTACCAGGTTTCACTAGAAACTTGATTTCAGTTTCAAGACTTGTACCTATAGGAATTTCCTTTAACTTTTCAAATTCTGGTTTTAGTATTCTCAGAAATTCTGAAGTTATTGGTTATGGTATTTTGTCTGATGGTTTATATCGTCTTTATTTGCAAAATGATATCACTTATAGTTCTATGCATGTTAATACTGGGTTAAAAAGATGTATTATGAATGAGGACTCCTCAATTTTGTGGCACCGGAGATTGGGACATATTTTCCATTGAGAGAGTTAATAGATTGGTAAAGGATGGGGTACTTGGTACTTTGGACTTTACTGATTTTGATACGTGTGTTGGTTGCATTAAGGGAAAGCAAACTAACAAACACAAAATTGGTGCCAAAAGAAGTTCAAACCTATTAGAGATCATACACACAGACATTTTTTGTCCAGACATGAACGCTAATGATCCGAAATACTTTATCACCTTCATAGATGATTATTGACGATATATGTATCTTTACTTACTTCGTTCCAAAGACGAAGCTTTGGATGCCTTTAAATTTTTTAAGGTTGAAGTAGAGAAACAATGTGGTAAGCACATTAAGATTGTGACATCAGATAGAGGTGGAGAGTACTATGGTAGATACACCGAGAATGGACAAGCACCGGGTCTATTTGCAAGATTTGTTCAAGAGCATGGGATTGTTGCCCAATACACTATGCCTGGTTCTCTGGACCAGAATGGTGTAGCAGAAGAAGAAATCGAACTTTAATGGACATGGTGAGAAGTATGAGAAGTAATGTTAAACTTCCAACATTTTATGGGTAGAATCTCTTAAAACGGCAGCATACATATTAAAGCGGGTTCCTTCCAAGGCCGTCTCAAAGACGCCATTTGAGTTATTCAAAGGATGGAAACCGAGTTTGCAACATGTACGCATTTGGGGATGCCCTTCTGAAGTGAGAGTGTACAACCCACAGGAGAAGAAGCTAGACCCAAGGACTATTAGTGGGCATTTCATTGGATATGCTGAAAGGTCTAAGGGTTATAGATTCTATTGTCCGTCTCATAGCACTAGAATTGTGGAAACAAGAAATTCTAAATTTCTTGAGAATGACTTGATTAGTGGGAGTGATCAATTTCAGGATATTTTTCCTGAAAAGGATAATGATCAACTTCCACCTACTGTTTTAAGTGACAAGTTGATTGTCATTCACGCACCTCAAGCTAAATTGTGTGTTAGACAACCAACCATTGAGGTTCCACAAGTTGACAACAATCTAATAGATCATGATGGTAATAAGGAACAAACTGTTCATCGTGAGGATGAACAAGTTCCATTGAGGAGATCTAATAGAGAAAGGAAATCAACTATTTCTAGTGACTATTTAGTGTATCTGCAAGATTCGGATTGTAACATTGGAGCCGATAATGATCCTATGCCATTTTCACAAGCTATAAATTCTACAGATTCAGACTTATGGATGAATGGCATGAATGATAAGATGAACTCTATGGCATCCAACAGAGTTTGGGATCTCGTCGAGTTGCCCAATGGTGTAGAAGCCATTGGATGCAAGTGGGTATTTAAAACAAAAGAAAGACTCGTATGGCAACATCGAGAGACATAAGGTTAGACTCGTTGCCAAAGGGTTCACTCAAAGGGAAGGAAATCGATTACACAGAGACTTTCTCTCCTGTATCAAAGAAAGATTCTTTCCCAGTGGTGATGGCATTAGTAGCTCATTTTGATTCAGAGCTACATCAGATGGATGTGAAAACGACATTTCTCAATGGTGATTTATAGGAAGAGGTTTACATGAAACAACCTGAAGGATTCATCTCTAAAGATCGTGAGCATTTGGTTTTTAAGCTTAATAAATCCATATACGGGTTGAAACAAGCTTCTCGACAATGGTATATGAAATTCCATAAAGTTATTACTTCATTTGGATTCAAAGAAAATGCTATGGATCAATGTATATATCTTAAGGTCAGTGGGAGCAAGATTTGTTTCCTTGTGTTGTATATGGATGATGTTTTGCTCGCAACCAATGATAAAGGATTACTATATGAGGTGAAACAATTTCTTTCAAGTAACTTTGATATGAAAGATATGGGTGAGGCGTCTTATGTCATTGGCATAAAGATCCATAGAGATAGATCTCGAGGAATTTTAGGTTTGTCTCAAGAATCCTATATCAACAAAGTCTTAGAAAGATTTGGTATGAAAGATTGTTCACCAAGTGTAGCACCCATTGTAAAAGGTGATCGGTTCAGTTTGGACCAATGCTCCAGGAATGACATTGAAAGGGAACAAATGAAAAATGTTCCATATGCTTCAGCTGTTGGTAGCATTATGTATGCTCAGGTCTGTACTAGACCCGACATTTCATATGCCGTTGGAGTATTAAGAAGATATCAGAGTAACCCAGGAATCAATCACTAGAAGGCTGCGAAGAAAGTGTTGAGGTACCTTAAGGGTACTAAGGATTACATGCTTATGTATAGACGAACAAATAGTCTTGAAGTGGTAGGCTACTCCGATTCTGACTTTGGAGGCTGCAATGATTCGTGTAAATCCACATCAGGATACGTGTTCATGCTAGCTGATGGGTCAATATCCTGGAGGAGTGCCAAGCAGACCTTGACGGCCACTTCTACAATGAAGGCTGAATTCGTTTCTTGTTTTGAGGCTACCTCACATGGTGTATGGCTGAAAGGCTTCATATCTGGGCTAAGAGTTGTCGACTCTATTAGCCGACCAATAAGAATGTATTGTGACAATTCAGCTGCTTTCTTTATGGCTAAGAATAATAAGAGTGGAAGTCGAAGTAAACACATCGACATAAAGTATCTAGCCGTAAAAGAACGTGTGCAGGAAAAGAAAGTGATCATTGAACACATTAGCAGTGAATTGATAATAGCTGATCCCTTGACTAAAGGCATGCATGTTAAAGGATTCAAGGATCATGTAGTAAGAATGGGACTTGGTCCCATTATATAGTACATTCTTTATGTTTTTCTAAAGCTTTCATTTAGTTGGATTATTTCTCATTTGGAATTATGTACGTGCTTACTTTAGTTATCTTGTTGAGAAATATCATTATAGTTTGACCTAGAGTAAACATATGGTTTACTCATTAAGTTAAGTATGAGTGGTGAAAAACTAAATATGTTGTGATACATGGAAGATTAATTCTTACTCTTAAAGAGGATTAGTCACCATGATCCGTATATGGAGTCTCTAGTGAAATGGATCAAGTGGGAGAATGTTAGACTTTTTCCCATATGGCCTAAAATTAAGGGAAAAAGAATATGATCCATTTGCTGGGAAGTTACAACTGATCAAGGTAACCCCCACTATTCTCTCCCATTATTTGAAAACCACTCACTATATCTATCATGCCAACTACTCTATGATGGCTAGAGTTAGTTAACAGAAGTGATAGCCAAAAATTTGAATTAGGGTCACCAAATTCATTCTCATAAAAAAATACACCATCTAAAAAGTGAGAAGGAGGGTTTGGAACAAAAGTTCATATCTACTAAGAAATTAGAGCAAACTCAAGAATTAAACTTTTAAATTACAATGGCTGGAGGTATTTATAATCGATCTCTTTTTGCTTCCACTTTTCATTATTGTATATTCACATTGTTATTGGAATATACATGTAGATACATATAGGTTCATAGGAGAGACGTGAAAAGATCCCACACATCTATGAAAGTTAATGTCAATTTTTGGGAGAATACTGTTGAACGTGAACTTTATAATAGTTTGAGTATTTTGTTTAGTGAGGTTGCAGACATGGCAGTAAAAGAAGATGTCGAATTCGATGGTATTAAGCAGTGGTTAGTCATGAAGCTGGAGATATTAAAGAAACAAAAAGAAATTGCTGAGTGTGAACCAAAAAGTTTTTCCACCAATGAGTGTAAAGAAGGGGAAGAAACAGATGTGATAGATAAAAAGGGGGAAGAAAAAGATTTGCATGAAGAAGCCATGGATGCCGTTGGAGTAGGTGTACTTGATCCGAAACATAAGAAACGCAAAGGCAGACCACAAAGTACGACATATAAAAGTACATGGAAACCCGGTAACAATCTTTAGCTAATGATGCAAGTGTATGTAATGAAGGTGATGGAGATGTAGCTTTCAGTTCCTACTACGACGAAAAAGAGACGAGGCAGGCCTCCAGGTAGCAAAAATAAGAACCAAAACTTAAATACCAATCTGGCAGAAGATGTAATTGTGCAGGAAAAGGTGAAGCCACAGATACAAGTGTATAAAAAAACATAATAAACATTAATCTTACAATAGTCTGATACGGACGATGGGATCATCGAAAAGCTGCACACACGAAACAGTTTAATAGGCTTTTTATATGGCTTACTGAAACCTCTCTGATAAAGATTCAAATTTCAAACAACAACCAAACTTATTTATTTCTGCAAAATTAATCCAAATCCATTGAACAATTTGTGACCTACATTGTTTATCATCGAGATTGGTATAGATCAAATCTTCAATCTCTGTCTCCTTCATCTCATCATTCTCAAGAAATCCTCTATACTCATACTCACACAGCAAATGGTTCACTTAATCAGTCTATTGCATGCATATCATCATCATCACCCTCTAGGTGGGAATCTTCATAGTAGTAGCCACAAGTATCACTATCCTCGAGATTAAAGAAGTCCCAAGCACCGTTCTTTATGAACGTCTCCGGGGAATCTCCAATTCCTTCCAGCACCGACACCCAGTTTACATCCTGCTCGTTCACATAAAACTTGACGTTAGATGCATTAAGATGGCATTCTATGTCAGCAAGGGATTCTAAGGAAATCCAGTTGATTTGAAGGACAGGACGCTTGAATTCCCGAAACACGACTCTCATATCAATTTTCCCCAGGTCTAAGCTGTGCTAGATTTACAATCTCGACTTCTCTTAGTTTGACCACAACGAAAGGTGCTTTTACAATCCCAACTTCAGCAGATCCACCGGAGTGAGAGTTCTTTCGGCATTATCCTTTTTGTCAGAATCATCTTCTGTCCCAGAATGAGCATTACCTAACAACCTCCAGGTAGTTATTCTCTTTAGCCGGCGAGCAAGATTTGCCTGATTAAACTTGCGCATCTCCTCCTGATACAACTCTGGATTGCCAGAGCTGCGGATTTCGTAGTAGGTATCGCTTTCCAGAGCTGCGGATTACGTAGTAGGTATCGCTTAAACAAAAATTACGATAATTAAATACCATACGCTTGCGGAAGCTTTCAAGTGTTGCATCATGAATGGTCGCTTTTGAGGTTTCAAGTACCTTCATTGAAAAAAGAGATATGTGTAGAACCAGATCTCTTTCTGAAAAAAAAAGAAGAAAATACCTAAATTAGATCAATAGCAGGTATCATATAATACCTAAATTGTTTTGAGAAGAAGATTCACCTCAATGTCTCCACGGAGGGTTAGAGAAAGATAAAGAAAAGCAAGTACTGGGTCATATAGTCGCTCGGGCTGAATAAAACCTATCTGGCCCACCAAAACCAATCGACCCGACTCCTATTCCAGCGGTTGGCAGATTGGATACGGATGTGGCATCCAAAATCTGCCAACCGATCCACTTGCAGGGTAAAAACAAGAGCAAGTTATTCAACTTTAAAATGCATGCAGAAACAAAAGAGAGAATACGATGAATGAATCATGTTATCATATCCAATCCTACACAACTTCAGTGCCAATGAAACCATAATTGATCGCCGAAAAGAAAATAGATTATGATTATAACAATAAAACTTAGTTCAGATTCTGCAGAAAAAAAACCATTCATCAACTCAAATATACAGTAAAAACCAAACAGAATTAAAAAAAGAGGCTAACTGGTTCTGACAAAAGAGAATTGCTAACGTTAGGAAAAGATACGAATAACAACTTCCAAATTCTCTTAACTAGTGGTTTGTTTTTCTAGTTATAAAAATGATTAGAAGACAACGATAAAACAAAGAGAGTCTACACATACTAACACTACTCTTGGGTCAAGAACTCAAGCACACAACTAGTGGAGGATCTTGGTAACTTCAGTAATTCAGATGCAATACGCATTTGCTTCTTGTAGTCTTTTGATAAACATTGAGAAGTTGTGATAGTCATCATCTGAAGAACTCCAGCATTGGCCAAGAAGAACTTTACCACATCCAGCTCCAGTTTGCACCCAATAAAATGACGTATTACAACAAACTTGAGGTTTGACAGAGAATACTGGGGCAATGAATTTACAGTCCAAGTATCATCTTCTAGGTCGCTGTGCACACCCTACAGTCCAAAATCATGTGGAAAAACCAATTTATCAATTAGAGAACATTAATGCAAAAAAAAAATTCTGTTAAAGCTGATATATCAATTAGATGCAAGTGCTCGCCACTGTGAAGACAATCGATTCTAGATTAGGCGAGAGCTGGAGAAACCACAATAATATCTTCATAGACGGAAACAAACTCCCATTCGGATTCCAATAGCCACAAAATTCTGAACGGATCAAATAACAAAATGTTGGCAAATCGGCTAAGAGGATATTTGCTGCAGAGAGACCCTATCATTAAGAGGAAAAAATTTAACCAGTACATACGAGTCAGAATACCATATGAGAACATATCAGATACTACAGTAACTAGCGATGTCATGTTGATTTAATTTGCAAAACATAATTAACTAAACAAGAAAACATTCAAAAGTAATTAACAAGCACACCCGATAGGAGGAACCAGACAGTTTAAGGAGCTTCACATTAGAAAACTTTTTAAAAAGTTTGATTACAGGAACATATGTTATTGAGTGATCCTGCTCGTCATCAATTCTAATATCTGCCTCAACTAGTGACGGGAAGCTTTTGAGAACGAAGTCCGGCGGTATCTCTGCTGTATAGTTAATGGTCAACAGATTTGGTGCAAAAATCTTCAATGCAGAGACAAACAGACGACCGTCTATAATGGACAAGTGCTTTAGTGTACGAGATGTAATATTTAAAACGTTCAAGTTTTGAAACTGACACTCCATCAAGATTAACTCCTCAAGGATGGGACAGTTTGAAAAGAGTTCTGTAGTCAAGTTTTCATTCACAAACTCGATACTTGTGACCCGAAGCATCTGGAGCCTTGGAAAAGAAATTTTGTTTGGGAGATTGAGAATGCCATAACAGTCCAAGTCCAGCACTATCAATGAAGCGCATGTAAAAAATGATAAAGGAAGTATAAAGGGTTTTTCATATGGTATGTAAAGAACAAGCTCTTCAACTTTACGCGTTATAACAGTTCTTATCTATCTGCTTACTCGGGTTTCATCAAAACATTCACCAACTCTAAGAAGGAATTTTGTATTTTTGGCTTCTCATGAGCAAATAACACTGTGTCCAGAAAATTCATGATATTTTGGGATCCAAGACGTGTTTTTCAGGAAGGGTTCGCCATTCACGAAAATCAAGTATGGAACAGAGTTTGATAGATACTTCCATCTTTTAGATAAAATGCATGTAGAAAGAACACATTTGGTTGGAAGAAAAGAGTAGATGTGATGAATTAAGGCATCAGGTAAATTACTTATCTTATCCACTTCATTGTTATCTGTTTTGGGATTCTTCTGGTTTATCAACACCATGATTCCAAATAAATATTTCCTGAAAAAGTGAATATAAAAAGAAAAGAAGCTTAGCTCAAATATACATCCAACATTTAAGCACAAAGCAATTATGAAATGATTTTTAGAAATTAACATCTGTAGATGAATTGAAGATGTTAAAATTAGGGGCCACTAGCAGATCCATGATATCTCTACACTCTACTACTGTGAAACAGAAGCAAATTTAAAAACCCAATTTCATCTCTCAATAAGCAAAAATTAGGTAATGAAAAATAAAAGTGAAAAAAGACAACCTATTTGAGAAAAATATCATAGTGTTCCACAAAATAAACCCTAACCTAGGTTGATTATGAACTCACCTTGAGTGATAATTTCTGACTTGTATAGCAATTTTCATGGCTTTATCTTACTCTGGTGGTTTTAGGGGTTTTTGGTTTCCAAAGAAAAGCATTTCAAGTAGGAGCTATGAGGGTGCCAAAATGAACCATGAGGTTAGTCATTTCAAGTCAAGTCTGGTTCCAGTTTAGGTTCCAGTTCCAGTTCTAGTTCTAGTTCTAGTTTTAGTTCTGATTCTGGTTCCAGTTTTCGTTTTACTAGTGCCACTGCCCGTAAGCACAGCCAGGATCAAAGTTCAAACAGCTCCTCCCAGATGACCAGAATAAAAGGGAATGCTTTCATCTACAAAACCCTAAGAGCAACTGCAATCACGCGATCAAAAGACGGATCAAAGATTAAATTTGATCTTTAGTCGAGAAAAAGGAAACGTAGCCGTGCGACTAAAAGTAATCTTTAATCGCTGAAACCAACTGTAGCTGATCAAAAGTAATCTCTGATCGACGACTAAATCTTATGATCAAGCGGGGTACTAGAATTTCGTTCAGCATCAAGCGGCATCCTAGCAATTCGTTCAGAAACACAGGCGATGCGCTGGTAGTTCGCCTGACGAAGCGTTATGCTGAGGCTTCGCCTGATGAAACGACGTACCAGAGTAAAACTTACCTCCAAGATTAACCAAGATTGAACATCAAACACAATGGAAATTCAAGGCGGGATCCTAGCATTCCGCTTGGAATTCTAGGCGGGATCCTAGCATTCCGCTGACTACAGGCGTTATGCTATGACACCGTCTACACCAAGCAAAATTCTAGAACGCCATCCGTCTCCCCAAGCGTAGCACTAAGTGTTCGCCCCACTCCACGCGCAGTGTTAGAGGCCCGCTTGACTATCCATGGTTGTTCTTGGGCCGGAGTAAAGATCAATTTTTTTGATCTTTGATCATTTGATCTAGTCGTGTGACTGTGGATGCCCTAAAACAAATAATGAAACACACTTTGCAAATGACAGCTGCTTCAAAAATGCCGAAGAAGACAAAATGGATGAGTTGATTATCATGCCGAGTGATATCATTGTCAATATCCTTTCTTTATTACCGGTGAAATCAATCTTAAGATTCAGGTGTGTATCCAAACACTGATGCAAAAGTTACTGAAAGACTCTAGTTTTGTTAAAAATTCATCTTGATCGTGCTATTGCAAACAACAAGTTTAATTTGATTTTGAAAAAGGCCAATCGGTGTCGTTTATCAGATGAGTCATCCGCATGTTATTCATCATTGTTATCATTAGTAAACAAGGAGCCTGTTGTTGAGATAAACTCGCCCTTAACACTATCATCTGGATTATTTGTAAGGACGGATAAATGTCATGATCTTATTTACGCTTCTTTAAATGGTTTAATACTCATGTGTAATCCATGGGAAACAGAGGTTGTTATTTTTTTGGAACCCGTCCACAAAAGAAACTATGAAAATACCAGGATCTGTAGATGTTCGAGCTGTTAGTTTAAAATATTCTGACACAATTGATTATTATTATGGTTCTGACGTAAGTAATGTTAGATACTGGCTCGATTTAGGAATCACCAAATTGATTTCCTAAAATCAGTTTGCATCTCTGTGAGTTATTTTAGGAATCTGATTTATGTTAGGAATTAGTTCTTTATCTAACACTTCTGTTTCTAGGCAGATTTTAGATTATTCCTAGACCTATAAATAGGTGTCATAACCCTTTGGTCATTGTATCAAAGTCTGAATTGTGAGAGGTGTGAGAAGAAACAAATTGTCTATTCTCTGAGTATTCAATAAGAAGTTTTATTTTGCTGTAGTGGAGTAGGCACATCGCCAAACCACTATAATTCTTTGTGTTCTTGTTTAAATTTTGCGTAGTTTTTCTTTGTCTATGAGAAAGGTCTTGGGGTGTCTAGGAAGTAGCTAATCTTGAATACAACAAACTGGTATCAGAGCCAGTTCTAGGGTTTCATCTAGAATTAGCTTGTTTGCAGTCAGAAACAAAAGTTGGAGGTAAAGATGTTGAGATCGAAATCGCTGTCGAACGCAAAGTTTGAAGTAGAGAAATTTGATGGTAAGAAAATTTTTACCATGTGGTAATGTGAAGTTCGTCATGTTTTGAATCAGCAAGACATAGAGCACGCTTCATTAGAAGAAAAACCTGTTTAACCAAAGATGACGGACGTTGAATGGGTAAAGGTGAATCGTCAGGCTTGCATCACGATCCGTTTGTGCCTTACAAAGGATCAAAAGTACCATGTGAAGAATGAAAAGATAGCTTACAAGTTGTGGAAGAGTCTGGAAGACAAGTATGTGGTGAAAAGTGTTTCGAAACGAATTATGATGCAAATGAGGCTTTTCAGATTCAACAAGAAACCAGGTACCTCTATGATCGAACACCTCACTGAGTACAATAGATTGATTGTTGATGCACTTAATATTGATTTGAAACTCGATGATGAAATCAAAACTTGTTGTTTTTTGGCATCTCTACCTGATTCGTATGGGACCTTCATTGATAGTTAGTCGAATAAGATAGAAGATAAAACACTTAAGTTTGATGATGTGATTGTTGCACTTATAAGTTATGATATTAGGCAAAGGGATAGAGATTTGAACAGGGAAACGACCAGTGAGGTTTGACAGTCAGAGGAAGTATGACAAGAGAAACTCAGGTAAATCAAGGTTTAAACCGAAGTCCAGATCAAAGATCCCGGCATATGATGAATGCTCCTTTGGTCATCAGTCTTGACATTGGAAGAAGGACTATCCTAAAGCAAAGAATAAGGATAAGAAGAAGAGTTTGGATGCAAACATTGTAGAAATCAAGTCTGGTAAGATTGAAGATGATGAAGATGACAAGTTCTCGATGACTGTTCATGAATCCGTACTAGTTGCGAATACAACTGAGTGAATTATGGATTGTGCAACTTCCTACCACATGTGTCCTAGAAAGAACTGGTTCGTTAAGTTTGAAAAGTTTGATGGACCAAGAGTGTTTATGGGTAACAACAATACTTGTAAAGTTGAAGGGATTGGGTTTGAAGGTGAATGATGGCGTCGTTCAAGAACTTGGAGATGTTCGGTATGTACCGAAGTTGAAGAAAAATCTGATCTCACTAGGTGAGCTTGACACCCAAGGGTTTGAGATGGCATTGAAAGGTAGAGTGTTGAAGGTATATTCAAATAGAATAACTGTTATTAAAAGTTAGAAAACATGGAAATTTGTAGTTTCTACAAGGAAATACAAGTGTTAGTGAAGGAATAGCATCAATATCTGATAATGTTGAGTCGCACACTACCAAACTATGGCATATGCGTTTATGGAATACCGGAGAAAAGTCTTTGCAAAAGATGACTTCGCAAGGCTTTTTGAAAGGCCCAAATCATGCAGAAAGTTGGGATTTTATGAACATTGTGTGAAAGGGAATAAAACTAGAACGAAGTTTATGACCGGTAAAAGCATCACCAAGTGAATTCTAGATTACAGATGTATGTGGACCTTCAAAGAATGTATCTTTGAGAGGTAGAAGGTATTTTGTATCCTTTATAGATGACTTCACCAGAAGAGTATCGGTATACACCATGAATAGAAAGGATGAAGTTTTGGGAATATTTTTGGAGTGGAAGAAGAAGGTCGAGATGAATACCGGCAGGAAAGTGATGGCCTTAAGATCGGATAATGGTGGTGAATATAAGTCTGATCCGTTCTTGCAAATATGTGAAGATGAAGGCATAGAACGTCATTTCACAGTAAGGGAGACTCCACCACAGAATGGGGTGGCTGAGCACATGAATTGTACATTACTGGAGAAAGTACGATGTATGTTGTCTAATGCTGGACTAGGCAAGTAGTTTTGCATTGCAGCTGCGGAATATGCGTGTAACCTAGTGAATCGGTTGCCAACAATGGCACTTGAAGGTAAAACTACGATGGAAGTATGGTATGGTAAACCAGTTTCATATTATGATATGTTACATGTTTTTGGATGTCCTGCTTATTATCATGTGAGGGAAGGAAAACTTGATCCTAGATCCAAGAAAACCATTTTTGTGGGTTTCCAATCAAGGGTGAAAGGATACAAGTTGTGGTATCCCGAGTCGAAGAAGGTCGTGATAAGTAGAGATGTTACCTTTAACGAGACTGCGATGTGGGATAATGAATCATCTGAAATAGAAGTAGAAAGTCAGCAAACGCCGGGGTTTGTTCCTAATGAGAAGCCATCAAAGTTTGTCCACATAGATGAGAATTTTGAAGATGAAGGTTGTGATGAAGACTTCAAATTGGGAACAATTGATGGTTCATCCCAATAACCACAACCAGATTTACAAGTAGAAGAAACACAACCTGATTTACTGGAAGAAGCTACATATTATGATAATATTGCTCATAGAAGAGAACGAAGAAATACTCGCCAACCAAAATAGTTTGCGAATATAGTTGCATATGCATTACCGATTGTAGAAGAAGAGATTATATCCACTTATAAACAAGCCGTGAAGACAGTTGCAAAGGTAGAGTGGGAGAAGGCCATGAGTGAAGAGATAGATTCTCTTGACAAGAATGAGACTTGGGAGCTGGTGGAGTTACCTAAAAGAGAAAAGGCAATCGGGTGCAAGTGATTATATACAAAGAAGGAATGATCTCCAATTACAAGCAATGTAAGATTCAAAACAAGGTTGGTGGCTAAGGGCTATGCACAAAGGGAAGGAATTGACTATAATAAAGTGTTTTCTCCAGTAGGAAAACATACTTCAATTAGAATTTTTTACTTGCTTTGGTGTCGCAGTTTGATCTTGAGCTTGTACAACTCGATGTGAAAACTGCATTCTTACACGGTTACTTGGAAGAAATGATAAATATGAAGCAACCTGAAGGGTTTGAAGTAGTGGGTAAAGAATATTGGGTATGTAACTTGAATAAATTGTTGTATGGTTTGAAGCAGTCTCCAAGGAAATGGTACAAACGATTCGACAAGTTTATGAAGACACAAAAGTACACAAACAACAACTATGACTCTTGTGTGTACTTCAAACATCTCCAAGATGAATCCTTTATCTACTTACTTTTATATGTTGATAATATGCTTATTGCGTCTAAGAGTAAGGTGGAGATTCAACGATTGAAAAATCAGGTTAGTAGTGAATTTGAGATGAAAGATCTCGGTGAAGCAAGGAAGATTTTGGGGATGGAAATTGAGAGTGATAGGAAATCTGGCACTATTTATCTTTCTCCAAAGTATTATTTGAAGAAGGTGTTAAAACGTTTTGGTTTGGATGCCAATTCTAAGTCGGTATCTCAACCTCTAGATCGACACTTTAAATTGAATGCTGAACAGTCACTTAAAACGGTGGAAGAGCAGAGGTTAATGGATGAAATACTGTATGCTAGTGTTGTTGGTAGCCTTACGTATGCTATGGTATGCACTGATAGACACATTTTAGTGTCTAAATTACACCTTAATTTCTAGTGAGTTAGTATTCGATTTTGTGTCTATTACGTGTTTT
>JAJJMC010020972.1:4501346-4537357 GCA_023531435.1 Papaver californicum | reverse complement strand
TAATTATTTATAATTCTTTTATTATTATTTGCATGGATTTAAATTAGAAAAAAATGGTTTTTATTAAATAGTTGTGTTCTCTTTTGATGGGTCATGCTTAGTTAATTACTCTTGATGTCCCATGCTAGGATTTACAATTATTCTTTTAGGAAACATATTTTTGGCAAACTTGAATTAAATTGTTAAAAAGAATTACATGATTAATCACATGAATTGTTAGAAATAACTGAATCCTGATTCCTAGTTTTCTCCATATTTTCTAAAAATCATCTCTAGTATATTTTCCTGATTTTTATTAGTTTAGGTTAAGTCTAATATTTTCTAAAATCATTACCTTCACAAGTTCGAGAATCGAACCTCTTTTTACCACTATATAAAATCACATCATGCACTAGGCTTGATATTTCACAAGCTATTACTAGAAGGATTTGAAGTGGATTCTGCAATATATTCAAGGTACCGTGGATGTTGGATCGAAGTTCTCACGGTACGAGAGAATTGGTTACAGAGTAGTAGGATACTGTGACTCTGATTACGCTGGTGATTTGGACAAATTTCGGTCTACAATTGGATATGTCTTCATAGTTACAGATAGACCAATAAGTTGGAGGTCAACATTACAATCTACAGTAGCATTGTCGACAACCGAAGCTGAGTATATGGATGTTGTGTAGAAGGTATAAAGGAGGCCATTTGGATGAATTTCTTTTTGATGAATTGAGAATTCAACAAGAACAAGTAAGGGTATATTGTGATAGTCAAAGTGCAATAAACTTAGCTAAGAACCAAGTTTATCATGCTCAAACAAAGCACATCAAAGTAAGATATCACAAAGTACGAGAAATTGTTGAAGAAGGTGAAATTTTATTGGAAAAAGTTGGAACTGCCGATAATCCAACGGATATGCTCACCAAGGTGGTGACGGGTGAAAATTTTAGACATTGTCTAAACTTAATCAGCATTGTGCAAATTTGAAAACACCTTCGGGTGTGGTGATGCTTTCAAGCACATGTAAAGCCTTATAAGAGAGTGAAGCATCTTTATGATGATTGAAGAAGTGAAGCATCTTCGGATGAGTGAAAGCATCAAAAGTTTAAAGGAAATAGAATGTTCATATTTCATGCCAATGTGGAGAAATCAGAGAATAGTAAAGTTGTCCTAGAAATCTTGCCAAGGTGGAGAATTGTTAGATATTGGCTCGATTTAGGAAACACTATAATTTAGGAAACACCAAACTGATTTCCTAAAATCAGTTGCACCACCTCAAGTTATTTTAGTAATCTGATTTCTATTAGAAATTAGTTTTCTATCTAGGACTTCTATTTCTAGGCAGATTTTAGATTATTCCTAGACCTATAAATAGGGGTCATAACCCTTTGGTTATTGTATCAAAGTCTGAATTGTGAGAGGTGTGAGAAGAAACAAATTTTCTATTCTCTGAGTTCTTAATAAGAAATTTTATTTTGCTGCAGTGGAGTAGGCACATAGCCGAACCACTATAATTCTTTGTGTTCTTGTTTAAATTCCACATAGTTTTTCTGTTTCTGTAAGAGATGTCTTAGGGTGTTTAGGAAGTAGATAATCTTGAATACAACAAGTGGTACGAAATGGTTGTGGTTCTGGGGATTTTAATGATGATTATCAATATGCAGTTCATACTGTATGCGGGTTTGGTTGTAGTCACATTATTGATGATTCGTAAGGTAGTGCACACTGTGTACTCAGTAATCAATATCGGATTCATTCAGATCACATTATTGATGAAGTGAGTAGTAGCTAAAATAGTTGTTCAAATAGGATTTGCTGTTGTTATGAAGGTTGTGAAGTTATGGTATATTCATTGAGATCAAATTCGTGGATAACAATACCAGATACCATCCCATATGATCTTTATTTGGGTTATAAAAATTGAGATCCGCATTGGATAAAACAAGAATCATCCGAAGCCAACTGCATAATGATAGTGTCTTTTGATGAACTACACTCATTTTCAAAGAAGTTCCGGTCATTCAAGAACTACAGGAACCACTTTATGACCATGTGGAATTCTCATTTGAACATGCATCATTATCCAGTGATTTTTTATTAGGCAGCTTTAATGGGTGTCTTTCTATAGTACAAGGTGGTGAACTTGATTTGCCAAAGAATAAAGATGATCAAATTTCAATAATGCAGGAATACAGACTGAGATAATCTTAGAGTAAGATGTTCTGCATTACCAAACAATTGGTTGAAAGATCTATTAACTATTCTAAAATGACAGTTAGGGATATCAGGAATGGAATGTTTATGTTTGTCAAAGATAATATCTCGCTGATTTTATATCCTGGCGTTTTTGAGGGCTATAAAAAGAAGAATTTGGAGCGACTAATAAAACAAAATAAAGTCATTATGAAGTAATATCAGTACACCCCTTATCCATATATTTTCTTTAATGACTAATCTGTCCTTGCTTAATTAGTATTAATGTTGATTAATTAGTTAATTAATTTGGTAATAGTTAGTGTTAGATGAGGAATTTGAGTTATAGTTTTAGAATAGAAATAGAGAGTGTTTTAGAAAAGAAGAAGAAGCAGAAGAAGTTTTGGAAAACTAGATTTTACCTAAAATCAATTACAAACATGGATGAGTATGAGGAAGAAGTGAGAAACATCATGAAAAACCCACTTTGTTTGCGTTTGGATCGTTAAAAAAAATCATTTTTGTATGCATTTAATGCCATGGACGTCCCAGAATTGGTAGGTAATGGAGTACCATATCTACCGATTATACATTCATGTGCCAAAATAATGGTATAATCGGTAATCTCGTGATTTTTATTACTACCGATTATACAAAATTCCCAGATTTTTTTTTTTTGGATTTTGATTTCATAATCGGTAGTTTAATGGAGTACCATATCTACTGATTATAGGTGTCGCCCCAAAAATGAATTTCTCAAAACTTACAAAATTTCTAACTCTTCATCTTTCACAATCGGTAGAAATTGAAAATTTATATCTACCGATTGTAGCCAGAATTGAATTAAACTTTGTAATTGGTAGTTTAAAGATCAAATTTATCTACCGATTATACTTATTTTTTTGTATATAAATTTTCTTGCCATAATCGGTAGTAAGTGAATATAAATAACTACTGATTATGGTTAATCGGTAGTACGGGAAATTAATAACTACCAATTTTATTTAATCGGTAGTATAGTAACATAGTTATCTACCGATTATGTAGATTGTACTTAACATCTAACTTCATAATACTATTTCAAAGTTGTTCAAAATAACCTCATAATACTTAACATCTACCGATTATGTAGATTGTTAATCAGAAAACTTGTTCAAAATAACTTAAAACATCCGAAAAAACCCGAAACAAAGCACATCATAGATATTCAAAGTGATCAATATCATTGATCTCATGAAATTCTTCCACTCCTTGTTACTCTCGACTTGGTCCTAGTATCAACTCACTTCTTCTTCTTCTCCTTCTCCTTAGGATCAGCAACAACTTCATCTTCCTCAACTGGACCTGTGTACTCACCAACTTTGTTGTAGTATGCGTTACACCTGAAAAGTCTTTCTCCCTGAATAAGAGTCGAGGATTAAAGGTTGGATCGGCCTCCATCCTTCGAATCATTTCTGCCTCAGATCCTTCATCCGAAGATGGAACTTCAACGTAGTTGAGGGGATTGTCAGGACTGTTCCACCAACAATCAAGATCGTTCATCATTTGTGAAAAAGCCGGATCATCCAGCATCATTTGATATATTTCTTCAGGAATAACTCCTTTCGGCAAATTGAAAAGAGGACGTTTAAGAATTTCAGCCTTTTCAGACGGAGAAAGAACTTCATCTCCATCTATAACCCTAATGAACATACCCAAACATGGATTATATACAGTAGCTATTATAAAATAAACAAAAGCACATAATCGATAATTAAAATTATGCAATATCAACCGATTACACACAATCGGTAGGTCATGTTCTTAGTATATGTCCGATTATATGCAATCGGTTGAGTGTAGCTCTAAATGTTAAAACACAATATATAATCGGTAGATAAATTTATGCAATATCTACCGATTGCGCATGATGTTATTCAAGAATGATGAACTCGAGGCATAATCGGTAGATAAAGTTCGCCAGGTTTCTACCGATTCTGCGTCGTTTCAGAAATATAAAAGTAATGACTAAAAACATAAAAGTTCGATTTAACTTACTTTTTCTGGGGTTTTTGAGATTGATGGAGGTTCACATCGTCGAAATCAGTTGATGAATCGATTTCAATGATTTTGGATTCTTCGATCACCATCTTTTCCTTTCCCTTCTTTGATTGGAGCCATTTGTGATGGAGAATGAGAAGAAATGGAGGAGGAAAGGGAGTAGAAGAAGAAGAATAAAGAGGTAGAGAAGGAAATGAGAAGAAAAATAGGCTAATTAGATTTTTTATTCTGACTATAAATGGTTTTTATTATATTAAATTTATTTTCATAATCTGTCTTGGAAAATTCCCTTCACCTTAAGCGGCGTGGACGAACCTTAAATGGGTTGAATCTGTCCATCACCTTAATGATATGGAAATGAGCTTTATAACGGTAATTTGATCGTTTCCATCGTCGCCATTCCTCGAAAGATCTCGATATTACTTCATCATTAGTTTCACCTCTCAAACGATATCGATTGATAGGATAAGTTAAATTCACAAATGGATCAACTTCCCAGCTTATACAATTAAATCGACAAAAAAGATCATCTCTATTACGGTTATTGGGGGTTCTCGGTGTCAACGCAAAAATTTTCGTTAATACTTTCCAAATAACTCATACTCATTACACAATTTTGCCTACGTTCTTTTCCTCGCCTCAGATAGAATTGTACATAACGCCTACATAGGGATAAATCTTCCTCTACCGGGAACGGTTGAGCCATTAATCTATATGATGATTACTTCGATGTTGGAGAGTTAAAATGTATTGGAGGTGCATAAATGAGAAGAGGTCACTCTCCTTATATAGATTAGAGTCTTAACAACTTTTTTTTCAAAAAAAAAAGAGCCGTTGAGGCTTGGTGTAACAAGAGTATACAAAAAATATGTACACTAAGTACGTACGAATATAAACAATCAGAAGTATCGGGATCACCATTATCTATCGATTTTTATAATCGGTAGTCTAATAAAAAAATTTACTACCGATTATAATGTAAAATGTGTCCAGAAACCAATCAGTTTCATCATCTTAATCTGTACATAATTAACTACCGATTGTACTCAACAGGTATAATCGGTAGTCTTATAAAAATTCTTTACTACCGATTGTATATGTTGCACCAAATTCAAAATCGTTTTTTTTTCAAATTTTGAAATATTCAAACTCCATAATCGGCAGTCTTATAAATTTTTTTTACTTCCTATTGTATTTGTTTCCCCAAATTCAAAATCAATTTTTTTTTCAAATTTCGAAAAGTAACATTGTCCATAATCGGTAGTATAAAAAAAATTTAACTACCGATTATAAATGTTGCCCCAACTTCAAAATTGAAACAATTTTCAAAATTCAAAAATATTCATTACCCATAATCGGTAATCTAAGAAATTTTTTTAACTACCGATTATAAATGTTATCCCAAATTCAAAATTGATTTTTTTTTTTCAATTTTGAAAATTTTCAAACTCCATAATCGGTAGTCTATGAAATTTTGTAAACTACCGATTATAGATGTTGCCCTAAATTCAAAATTGAAAACACTATCTAATTTTAAAAATAATCATATTCCATAATCGTTAGCCTAAGAAATTTTTTAACTACCGATTATAATGTAAATTGTTTCCAGAAACCAAGCAGTTCCACAAGTAGGTGTACTCGGTAGATAATTATCTACCGATTGTGGAGCAACATGCTTAATCGGTAGTTGATGTAAACCAAGTATCTACCGATTGTACTGTCAAAAATTCGACAAGGTTATTTATTAAAAATGAGTTTCTTGCAAATCAATCGATAATTCACAGAAAGAAAATAAAATTCATTCATCATCCGTAAAGTAATATGTTCATCAGCCATAAAGTAAACATAATGTTATAACATTAAACAAGTTTCTTACAAATCAATCGATAATGATGTTCTCTAAAAATCCAACTAAAATCTAATTTCTAGATTTCTTGGTTTTAGTACGAGGACGACGAGCACCAGGGACATATGTTTCAGCATCAGGGACATTGGCTTCACCATCAACGCTCGATGAACCACGAAATCTTTTACTGGCTCTGATGCTAGCCTCTTAGCCTTGTACGAAGCTTTCTCCCCATACTTACTTGCATAAGCTTTATTATCAATGTTATCTATTAGATCTTTATGCCATTTCATCTTCTCAACTGACAAAGCCACTCCCGCCTTTATACAACCAGCAATCTTTTTGGAGAAAAACGCAAAACCTATTTTTCTGTTTTTATGCAATAAAAATCAAACGATTATTATCTAAAATATTAAGCCGTAATATTAAAATCAAACGGAAAGAACATTAAGTACCAGCCTCTGATAACCCGAAGGTTTGTCTTTGATGATACAAGGATAATCAGAAACATTGATGGTCTTTCCTTTATCTTCACGGATCACATGAAGATGAGAATGCTCCCGGTACCATTCCATATAGCCTGGATATACTTCATAACCTCGGTTGAAAGGTTTCCCCTCGTTGATCAAATATTGTATCCTATTATTCCAATCTTCAACGGATGGGTTACCAGAGTAAACTACTGTGATAGAGTCCTTACCACATACATAATTCTCCACGTCCAATTTGAACCTGCCATGCATGTGACTCCAAGGTTCTTTCTTGTACAAAACCGAGTTGACGCATCACCCTAGAGGCATTGTACATAACATATCCAGTGGGATGCCACAAGGGTCCATAGTAAAACGACAACTCAGACCTTCCCACTATATATCCACTAGCCCGGTCATCCTTGTATGGATCAAAGCATACATCTTTGGACGACATCAAGTCTAATTTCCTCCTCAAAGAAATCAACTCATGCTCCTTAGACCTTGAACGGTTGTTGTTGAAGATGTATTTTGTTCCTTTGGGTGTTTATTTCTCCCATACCGGATTCTCTTTGGCCAACCGAGGGACGGGAAGTTGTCATAGATCCATGTCTAGTGTACATATCAAACCAAGTATGAGAAAATTGATTCTTAAAAGAGAAAAAATAAATAACAATCAAAGCATCAATAAAGTTATCAAAATACCTGTAGTACGCTCATGTTCCCGGAAATTTGGCTAGTTGATTCCCTCGATGCCTTTCTTAACTCTTCCATAAAGAACGCATGGCATACGGAAATCAGAACAAAGAGTTTAGGTATGATACTTTTGTCAATTTGATAGTTCAATTATTCTTTGATTAGTTTGACTTTAATTATGTACTTGATTCCTTTCTGAAACATATTAACATGAATAAAAATGATCTAAATCTTTATAACCAGTGGATGTAGACAATATGATTGTCGAACCACGTTAAATAATTGTGTAGATTCATGTATTAATTCCTTGTTCAAATTGATATCATGTCTCGTTTTCATTTTAAGAGATTTAACTTAACTATGTTTCTGACTTTGATGGTTGTGATCCAAAGATTAGATTTTTAAGGGATAGGTAAAAGAATTTATTCTACCTTCCCCAATCTTCATATTTTAAAACCTCGAATTTTATTACCTATGAAACCCCTTATTTTAAATTAAGAGTTAGTTTCTTTTTAAGTGATACTTCAAAATTCTACATATAGTTTTTCTTCAAACTTTTCAACTGATGTTTATATGGAATTAACTGATATGTTCATATACAATACTTCTTTGACTAATACCTACCCTTTATATTAATATTTTTTGATTACCTTATATGTTCTCTTAATCATGGGTTTGAAAACTTTTTTATAAACTTCCACCAAAGTATCATGTTTTATAATGATTCTGTAAAAGAATATAGTTCGAAAGCATTAAATTTATGTGTCGCTAAATCAATTAATTGTATGAATTAAAATTGCATTACAGCAGTAAAATAAGCTTTGAATTGAATTTATGAAATTGCTTCTAATTTGTTTGTAAAAATGATTTGATGAACACATAAAACCCAAGTAAATTTGGAAAGTAGTCTAGCTTTTATGTGATATTTCATATTTTAGCTAGATGTTTTCTTTCGGTCAAATTGATTATATTTATATATATTGCGTATGTTAAAATTTTATGAAATACACATCTCATTATATGAACTCTTGTTAAAACACTGACAAAGAAACTTCTACGACAATACAAGATTGGACAAAGAAGATATTATAATATTCCAAAAGAAATTACATAAATGGAAACAGTTGCAAATAGAACTGTACAAGAACAAGATGTTGATATAAGAAATTTGGGAAATCAGACAATAGAGACTCTACCAGAAAGAGAAATAGTAGAAGAATCCCAAGGACCACAACCCTTGGATGCTCAGGCAAACATTCTAGAAAATCTATCAATTAACCAACCACATGAAGGAGTGTCACAAACTAGGGTTGACCCCATTAATCAACTACTTGAAGAGATGATTGAAATGAGCAAGGTTCAGAAAACTTGTACAGAAAAAATTGCCTCTTAACCCAAGAAAATAAGATGCTTAGAAATAGAGCCCAACAAGATGCAGAAGCATCTGTTACTAGGATACAGGGGCAAGAGGCAAGCTCAAACAGATCCGCAAAAAGTAAATAAAGAATTAATCAAGATCAAAGGGTGATTCAAGACAAAACAAGATAAATCAGCGGTATGAACCCGATGGACTAGATTTTGATGATTCAGAGCCACAAAACAACAAATAGAAAAAATATTTTGAGGACTTGGAACAAATGAGAGAAGAAATCAGAACTTTAAAAATAAAAAAGAGGGAGGACGACTTGAAGAAGTGCTAAAAGAGGCCAGTAGGACACCATTGGCCTAACACCTTGCGCATGCATCTATCCTGCATAAGTGCAATCTTCCCATCTTTGAATGTTATGATGGGACGAAGGATCCAGCGGATCACTTAAAATACTAAAACCGCAGTATGACCCGTTTGGAGCAGGATGATACCATCATGTGTAGATATTTTCCTTCAAGTTTGAAAGGGTCAGCGTTAACATGGTATGATAATTTACCAGAAGGGTCAATACATTCGTACGCACAATTGACTCATAAATTTTTGAAAACATACATGTATAATAAACCCGCAGACGCTGGGATGAACAAGTTATTTGCCCTTGCGTCTTGGGACAAGAGAAATTTCTATTAACTGCTACAAATGGGGGAAATCCAACCGCATGAGCCCACTCTTTGTAGATATTCATGGAAAAAATCCGAAAACCGAAGGGGGTCTCAGGAAAATTATTGAAAAATACGCAAGGTTGCAGGATATTCAAAAATAACATCCGAGAATAATTTCTTAACATCAGAGGGTTGCCAACAGGGCAAATTTTGTAGAACCATCAACAAGTTTCGGAAAGAGGGTTGCGGGTGAAAATCCTAATATTGAATTCAAACGAGGTAGGGCAGATGATGAAAGAAAGTTAAACCACCAATTTGAGGATCAAGTTTTCACTAAACTCAACACCCCTTACTCACAAATTCTAAATGCCATTAAGAACCGGCAAGATTTTGAATGGTCGTGGGAAAAAGGAAAGCAGCCATGACACACACAGAATTCAAAGGATTATTATGAATATCATTGCTTTCAGGGCCATCCCACAAGCAGATCCAGGAATTTGAAGTTGGAAGTCCAAAAATTGATTGATATGGGAGAGCTGAAAGAATCTCTTTATTTGCCCAATCCTCCACCAAGGCTCAACATAGGAAAAACTGTAAATATTCCACAAAATAACCCGACCATCAATATGATTTCTTATTCCGAGTCGAGTCAATTATCTATGAACGCAACCATTGAAAAGAAGCTGTGTAAAAGGGTTCACAGAGATGAAGTCTTCAAAGTTACGGGGAGAGTCACAGAAATATGGGAAGAATGGATGGCTTCCCCGTTAACTTTTTCAGCGGACGAGGTTGATAAGGAAATTGAAACACATAATGATCCGTTGGTGCTCACTCTACCAGTATCTGGATGGAATATCAAGAAGATTCTTATGGATGGGTGCAGTTCACTTAATGCGTTATTTTATGACACATTCCAAAAAATGGGATTAAAGGACGATCAACTTACACCTTCTTACTACACTATTTATGGGTTTAATGAGATAACCTCAAAACCAAAATGGGAAATTTTTGATGTTATGGCAGGACCAATAAGCATTTTGACTAAATTAAGTGTAGCAGAGGTACCGTCTCCATATAATGCAATCATTGGTAGATATTGGGTCCACCAATTTAAAGGAATGACCTCAACATATCACCAATACTTGCGATTCCCGACACCGCAAGGGGAGATGGAAATAAAGGGGGATCAGAATGTTGTAAGATCTTGCATCCTCGCAGAAACTCACAAGAATGAGGAACGAGTTCAACAACAACAAGAGAGAAGAAAAGAGTAAAAAATAAAAGCTAAAGAAGAAGCCATAAGTCAATACTTGATTGAGACCGCGGGTAAAGAATCGGTGAATGAAGTAAATGAAAATACTTCATCAGAAGCAAACATGCTAAAAACTAAAGAAAGGGGCAGTACCCAGAATAACAATTAAAGGGAGCTCCACACTTTTAGGGGCTCCCAAATCCACTTTTTCAGCAATTGAAGAAACCAAGAATATCAACATAGGAACAAAAGAATTCCCAAGAATTATTAAGATTGGAACACTAATGGAAACAGAAAGGGAATATGATTTGGTTACTTTACTTAGAGATTACATGGAAACAAAATGGAGGATATGCCAGGCATTGATCCAATCATCGTCCATCATGAATTACATATACATCAGGGCACTACACCATTTCGGCAGCGTATAAGCAAAATGGCACTTGAGAATCATGCACCGGTGGAAAAGGAACTAAAGAAACTCATAGATGCGGGATTTATTCGAGAAGTGCGTTACCCAACCTGGATATCCAACATGGTAATTGTACCAAAGAAGAATGGTGGAGTAAGGATTTGTATAGATTTCACCAATTTGAACAAGGCATGCCAAAAAGATAGTTATCCGCTTCCTAGCATTGATCAACTAGTAGATGCAATTGAAGGACATGAGGCTTTATCTTTCATGGATGGACAGTCAGGGTATAATCAAATTGCTTTAGCTGAAGACAATCAAGAACATACTACACTTTTTACCCCACACGGTTTGTACTGCTATACCAGAATGCCATTTGGGCTAAGGAATGCGGGAGCAACTTATCAGCGACTGGTGGACGCATTTTTTAAACCATGGATAAGTCGCACCTTGGAAGTCTATATAGATGATAAGCTAATAAAAAGTAAACTCTCAAAAGATCATTTACAAGATTTAAGAGAAATCTTTGAAGCTCTGCGCAAGTATAAAATGAAAGTTAATCCAGATAAATGTATTTTTGGTGTTACATCTGGAAAGTTCTTGGGATACTTGGTTACAAAAAAAGGGATTGAGGTTGATCCAGCGAAAATACAAGCGATTGTTAATATGCCATCTTCAAGGAATGTAAAGGAAGTACAAAGATTAAATGGATATTTAGCCGCACTTAGCAGATTCATTGCCAGATCATCAGACAAATGTAAACCTTTTTTTGACACTCTGAAGAAGAATTTTTTTTTTTGTGTGGAATGAAAATTGTGAGCAAGCCTTTCAAAACATCAAAGCTTATCTCGCCACATTACCCGCACTACAAAAACCAAAACCTGAAGAAGTGCTGGCCTTGTACATAGATGCAACATAAGATGTTGTTAGTGCGGTATTGGTACGAACAAATGAGAAAGTAGAAAAACCGGTGTACTACATCAGTAATACTCTTAATCTTGCAGAAAGGAATTACACCAAAATTGAACAATTGATATTAACACTGGTTTTTTCCACACAAAAGTTACGCACATATTTTCTAACACACTATGTGCGGGCACCAAGTAAAGCTCCGTTAGAAACTGTATTAAAGAATGCGGGAAAAGTAGGGAGAATAGAAAGGAATGCATAATTAGAACAATTCCACATCATGTTTGAAGTACAAACTGCACAAAAATCACAAGTCTTGGCAGATTTCCTTGCGGATTTACCACTGGATGATGATTTTGAAATCCAAGGTTTGCTCGGAATAGAAGATGATGATTCCCAAGATATTCTGAGTTTTATAAACTCCCGCAGATGGGAAGTATTTGTTGATGAGGCACGAAATAAAGAAGGAGCGGGAATCGGAATTGTGATTACAACCCCTACAGGAGATCGCATGGTTCATGCATTTCGTCTTGAATTTGGTGAACACACAAATAATATAGTAGAATATGAGGCTGTGGTTCATGCCTTACTGCTTATCATCGAGTTGGGAATAAATGATGTGCGACCTACAAGTGATTCACAACTGATAATTCGGTAGGTTGAATTGAAGTATCAAGCACTTGATGAAGACTTCATAGAATACAAGAATCTTGTTCAAAAATTGGCATCCCAAATTCTAAACATAATTTTTCGACATTTATCCCGAGAGAAAAATCGCCATGCTGATGCATTAGCATTCATTTCTTCAATGATAAAAGATCAAAAAACTTCAGCAGTCAAAATTGGGCGAATCTATGAGCCGTCAATAAAATTATGGGCAGTCAAAAATATGAAAGAAGAAGTTGATGAAGATATTGAAGATGCAACCACTAAAGATGATGCAAAACTTCCATAGAAACCAGAAAATGAATCATCTGAAGAGGATTGGAGGCTCCCGATACTTCAGTACTTACAAAGTGGGATATTGCCCGTAGACACTAAAGAGGCAAGGAAAGTGCAATCAAAATCTGTAAATAATCAGTTACGGGATAAATTTTTGTACCGCAGATCTTTTTTGGGACCACTACTTCGGTGTTTGTCACAAAAAGAAGGACAATGTATTCTCACAGATATTCATTATGGAGATGCTGGACATCATAGTGGAAGACGATCACTTGCACTAAAAGCAAAAATACAAGGGTATTACTGGCCATTTATGCATAAAGATGCTGAGAACCTAGCAAAAAGGTGCGAAGAATGCCAACGCTTCGAAAAAAGAATTAAATCTCCCGCAACAGAACTTAATTCTATACTCAGCCCATGGTCGTTCGTAAAATGGGGAGTAGGTATTGTTGGGCCCTTAGTGGAAGGCACACAAAAATTAAAATATCTAATTATAGCAACTGATTATTTCACTAAATGGGTTGAAGCCAATGCTCTTGCTCGTATTAGGGATACAGATGTTTTCAAGCTTTTATTCGAAGATATAATTTGCAAATTCGGAATCCCGGTAGCTATAGTTTCAGACAATGGACAACAATTACAAGGAAAAAATATTGATATGCTTTTCGAAGCATTTAATATCCAAAAGAATAAGTCCACTCCACTTTATCCTCAAAGTAACGGACAAGCGGAAGCTACAAATAAAAGTATTGCTATGAATCTAAAGAAGACTCTAGATGGTCATCATAAACGGTGGTGCGAACAGCTTCATAACACTTTGTGGGCCTATCGCACGACAAGAAGAGAAGCCACTGGAGAATCACCATTTCTTCTTACTTATGGAGCGGAAGCAGTTATTCCAACATAAATTATTTTACCTACAACAAGGACAGAAGCATGGGAAAAGAATTTAAACACAAATTTAATGCTTGAGAAGTTGGATGACTTAGAAGAAAGGAGGGAGGTTACGCTCCAAAGAATGGAGAATTATCAAAGAAGACTGGCAATAGAATATAACAAGAAAGTCAAGTTGCGGAATTTTGTTGAAGGGCAGTATGTTCTGCGACAAATACCAGAATATCAAAGAGACAAAAAGCAACAAAATTTGCACCCACATGGGGAGGACCATATGTCATACAAGATATTGCGGGACAAGGTTCATACCATTTGCGGAATATGAATGGAGAAATCTTACGACATCCTTGGAACGCACAATATCTCAAACCATATTACCCATAACCAACAATGTGATCATACAATAATTTGGATTTATACTAGGTAAAGCAAAACAAATGCAATCTCTCTAGAGAGTCCATATAAATGTCTATGAGTGTATGACTATTGGATCTTTCGCCACAAGGATTCCTAACATGACATTAATTATTGTATCAGGTACTCTTCATTTCAGGAGGTGTTCTAGGGACCGCATCCTAATTTCCTCATGGCCAGAGAGAAGTTAGACATGCGCTAGAACCCTCAAAGTAACTCAAGGTACAAAATTGCCTTGCGGTTAATCAATACACACTCAATTAATGCACTAACAATCAATATATATATTCAAAAAATTGTTTTGCAGGGACAAAAATACAAGATAATGAAAGTGCTAATACAATTCAAACAAAGAAAAAACTAAGGAGCGGGAGGTTTTGCATTAAAAGAAGGATTTTGAGGGAATTCCTTGCGGCTATAGACTTTGGAAAATCCATCATCCTTAACTTTATCAAGGGTGTTGTTGATCGCTTATGCAACTCCGACACGGGCTTCAATCCTCAACCAAGAAATATAAACTTTTGTGGCTTCAATTTCCTTATTGTATTTATCTGCTTCGGCTTAGAACTTTTGGACACTCCCTTTCCAAAAAAGTATTTTCCGTCGCTCTGAAGCCAAGTCCCGAGCTAAGCTTTCATCCTTCAAAGTTTCCAGCTTTCATTTGTCTTCCGCCTCTTTAGTTTTAAAGAATAAAAGTTCCAGCTGACTTTGTGCCTCATTTTCCTTGGAAGTAACAAGATCCAGCTGCCCTATTACTTCCTCCACTTTAGCATTGGCAGCACCAAGCTCTCCTTCATCCTTAGCAGCTCTCGCGGACGCATCTTTGAATTTTTCTTCAAAATATGAAACAAAAAACAACAGGTTAATTAATGTGGAAATAATATTCATTTTCAAGTATGCAGAAGAAATAAGATACCTCTTGCGAGGGATTCAAACTCTTCTAGTTCATGGTCCATTGCATCTTTGGAAACATCAAGAAAATCATATTCTCTTGAAATCTTATGATAATTGGCAGTGAGTTGCTGAAGATCTTGACGACACTGAATTAAATCTGTTTGTTTCAATGAATCATTGTTCCGCAACTGATTTGATTCGCTTGTATACTTTTCCAACTCTCTATGCAAGCGGAAAATGTCACTCTCACGTTGAAGAACGGTATCAGATAAGTTGCGGATTTTAGCTTGAGCATCCGTAAGTGCGTTCCCTTTGGAAAAAGCATCTGAAGCCGAGTTGTCTCTATCTTTAATCAGTTGCGAGATATAAGAAGAAAGCTGGAAGTTTTGATGTGACCCGGAACGAGAAAATCCCGCAAGGATATTCTGACGCTCCACAAAGAGATTGCGATTTTCTTCTTCCAACTTCTCTGATTATGCCCGCGCTTCAAGAAGATAATCCTTGGTCCACATCAAAGTAGCATTGTACTCTATCTTCTTGCGGATGAAATTTCCATATAAAAACCGGTGCTTTGATTCTGATTCATTCATCTTATCCACCAGGTTATTAAATCTTCTCTTGATCTCCATATTTTTATTATTAATTTTCGACACATGTTCTTTCAGACGCATGTCTGTATGTCGCAGCCTAGATATAAGGTTTGAATCCCCCGCTGATCTCATAAAATAATTCTGAAACATGTAAATAAAATAAGAAAAAATGACGAGAAGAAAAATATTAAACCTTGATTTTGAAGAACAAGCAACTGCTGATGAAGCGCATCATTCTCCCGCTTCAAACCCACAACTTCTTCTTCCACAGTTCTAAACTGGTTCTCCATCTTCATGGATCGTCCCTTATAAAACTTGTAAGTTATATATGCAGCGTTTTGACCCCGGGAAAGCTGCAATTTGCAGGATTAAAGTGATAAGAAAAGATAAAAATGAAATGAAATCTAAGGTTATTAAAACAATAAGTATACCTGCAAGAGAGCTTGTTGCGGGAAAGAGTACACTTCACCATCTGCAAGCGCAACTGTCTCCACAAGAGAAGAAGGTTAATTTATGAAGAAAGAGGGATCGACGGGTTGGCCTTGGCCTCTTAGCCAGGCATCTTTCACTGTGTCATGCGGTGCAGACCGCATGTACTCCCGCAAGTTAGCGACCGCAGGACTATCTGATTCCACTGGAAGAGAATCGCATGAAACAGACAATAGCTCCTTTGACATAAACCAACGGAAGGCCTCTTCCTCCTTGTCCATGAGATTTGAATCTCCCGTAATTCCTTTGCCTTTATTCTTGTGCGGGATTTCTTCATTTATTTAAACTGCATCAGCGACATCCACGCTTGCGACATTGTCTACGGTAGGAACAGTTTCTACCATAGTATTTGCCGGTTTACTTTCTACTGCTATAGTACTTTCCGACTCATCTGCTACCGCAGAGTTTGCCTGCTCGCCCTCTTCGAATTCAACATTCCCGGTTCACCTTGAACGGGGAGATCCTCCTTATCATATGAATCATCTTCACTTGTAGAAGGATCGAGGAGATCATCTCCAAACAAGGGAGAAAGTTGAGAAAGGAAGGAAGGCTCGGGATCAGCAGCTTGGTGCATAAAACTGACCGCAACATTTGTAGCTTCCACCAAAGCACCAACTAATTCCGAAGATTCAAAATTTGTCACCTGAAGCGGGACATTTTTTTCTTCATTTTTCTCCGGAATAGAGCTATCCTCATCTCTCAAAATTGGTTGATGAGGGAAAGAGTTACGAATTTCTCCTTCCTCCCTGTCAGTGGAAGCACGGGGTATACCCTTAGCTTTCTTCCAACCCTGTCAATATACCGTAAAAATTCATTAAATAAAATTCATAAGGATCATTAGAACTCATTTGGATAAATCATTACCTTTTCTGAGGGAGTTGCGGCTTTCCGCTTAACCCCCGAATCACCTTTTGAGCTCTCTTCAGCTTGCGGCTATAAAAAGAGAAAAAATAATTAAACAATGTTTAAAGCATGATATAAAAAGATTAGAGAATTTTACGTACCACATTAACAAGCGAAAAGGCAAAGCCTTCAAAATTCAACCGCTAGGGGCAGTAAGGATGAAAATATGGTAGAAGTTTGTAAACCACGCTTTCTTGGATGAACCCGAAGACCCATGGACCTTCAATGATCAGGGGAGTGCAGTACCACCTGAAATCATGATCATCGCGGAGCTTTTCCCGTAAAGGATTCCGCGACCCAGGAACAACGTTCAACTTGGAGTTATCAATCTTCCAGAGTAAACGGAATCCTTCACCACCTCTGCGGCCCGGACTGACACTCCACTTCTTATAATTCTTTGCAGCTATATTTTCCGAGTATGTAGCATGGAAGTTATCCACCGTGTAGTGTTTACATTCCACATGGTCGGGAACGTAACATGTGAAGTTGGTTTTTCCCCAACTACGCATGCTGCATTCATCCAACACGCGCCACCAATTCCCGTTATATTGGGTAACAGATCGGAGAAAACTGTGGTTGGGCTTGTTACGGCTTGCGACAACTTCAAATTGAAAATAATTTTTTCTTTGGTACAAAGGAAGCTTCTAACCCATATCCAACACTCCCGTGGGAATTAACAGCCTATTGTTGCTGTACTTAAACTTCTCTATCATCTCCAACGTAATTTCATCTCCTTCAGAAGGATCGCAGAAGGAAACTTTAAATTGCTGAAGATTGTGCTTCTCTTTAAATTCCGCAAGGTTCATCGACCTAAAGACCAAGTTTTCGTTTAACCGTTTATTTTTAGAAGCTGGTTTGCTGGCCGCAACAGATACGTCTGTGGACTTCATTAAGTTGGAAGGTTGAATTCCTGAACTACCATATTCATCTACCCCCTTCTTCCTCATCACAACATAGCGGGATGACTTCCTATTTAAAGGATGATCATCCTGATGAGAAGCACCACCGGCAGCTTTGTTATCATTCTTTCCAGTCATGATAAATTTTTATCTACATATGAAAATAAGAGAAGATAAGTACACCATGATCAAAATCAAGAATAAAACAGAAATGTTACAAAACGGAAGAACAACAAGATGTTCATTGAATCAAAATACAGGCCAGTAAACAATTTTCTATTCAAGGAAAGAAAAGGATCATGATAGAACAACCAGACATCACAAAGATATCATCATCATCATCATCATCATTATCACCATTCACTCCAACAAATAATAAACAGATAGACAAGAACATCATCATAACTGACTACTCTAAAAGATTCAGACAAAGAAATTGATAAATAAGCAAATACATTAAGGAAAAAGTTAAGAGGATTATCTGTAACAAAGTAAAAGACAGAAGGCAAATCTGATGATTGAATGAAAAGAAGACTTGATCCCGATGCAAAAAATCCTTTATCACTAAAGTTCAGAAGAATGAAAAAACACTGAGGAATCTTTGAAAAGTTCAGAAGAATGAAAAACACAAAAACTTTAAGAAGAAGAAGACAAAGAAGATAAAGAATGAGATAAAGGATGTGACTAACATTAAATAAGAGAAGACTGAAACTGACGAAACCATCGAAAAGTGAAAGAGAGAGAAACTTTACCATAGATATGATTTCCACGAAACCGTAAACTGATAGAAACGTGGGAGAGAATTTATTAATGGCGTGAAAATCGGGAAGAGTAAAGCTAAACGTCGGAAGAAAATTTATTACCAGCGTGAAAATTGAAAGGGTAATAACTATTTTTCCTTTTTCAAATTTTTACCATATACCAAAATTCAAAAGGAAAAAGGGGCAATTGTGAGGGTATTAAATCCCAAACTACAGTGTTCAAAATACTACGGGAGGAGTATCAGATAATATTAAAACAAGAAACACTGAAGCAAAACTCTATAAGAAGTAATGGAACAATCAACATCGTTGCATGATCGACACATGGGTTGCGGGAAAGCATGGCACACTGCATGAAATAGACAGGACCGTTGCATGAATGACACACAAGCTGCGGGAAAGCCTGATGATAGACACATTTTAGTGTCTAAATTGCACCTTAATTTCCAGTGAGTTAGTATTCGATTTTGTGTCTGTTACGTGTTTTTATGCTTTTGTAGGTACATTTGAAGAATAAAGATTTGTGGAACAATTGGCTCAAAAAGTGATAAAGGCACACAAGGACAAGTGTTATTTGGCACCCTAGAAGTGGATAAGGGGTACCCTCGAGTCAAATCGGTCAAATCCGAGTCAAATCGGTCAACCCGAGTTGACCGAGTCAACTCAACACGGGAGTATCGGGACGGAACTGCTGCACACTTTGATTCACGTTTAAACTTTGATATTTCGGCTCAAATTGATACACAAGATAGATGGGACCAATACAAGACTAAACACGTGAAGAATTAGAGGTTTACGCCGGAAAAATAGCCCCAAATCTGAGTTTCGCCGGAAAAAGGGTATTATACTTTGATTCGGATTTGGATGAATTTGGGAGTGTTTTAAGGAGTTCTATTAGGTTTAGAAGACTCACAAGGATACCTAGAGCCTATATATACCAAGAGAAGCCAAGAAGAACGAGGGGAGATAGCTTAGAATTGAAGTTTCGGAGTCGCCGGAATTGTGGCCGGAATTACCCACGATCCGGCCTACTGCTGCTGCACCGGTCAGCGTCGGTGACCGTGTTCTTCATCCCATCGCTGCCGAAGAAGAAGACACAGCAACACTTTCAACTGTTGCTGTTCCGTTGCCTTAGCTTTCACATTTCTTCCCCCTTTTCTTTTCCTTAGCCTTTTGCAACGGCTGAACCTTGTTCTGTAACACTTATAAACGCGTCTGTTCAGCTGTTGCACTATTATTCAACCTTGTAATCAATATTTTGAGCAATGAAAAGATCTTTTGAGCAAGTTTTCTTCACCATGAGCTAAGTATATTTACTGGGATGATGGAGGAGGTTTTTCTCTCAATTTTATGTGGTAAGTCTATTTTTAATTAATTAATTATAATTCTTTACTTATTAAAATTGCATAGTTTCGTAATAGAAAAACGGTTTTCTTTCAGTAGTGGTGTTTTTGTTTGATGGGTCATGCTGGGTTGACAACCTCTGATGTTCCATGCTTATGATTTACCTCTACTTGTTTGCATAAAACCTATGTTGGAAATATTTGAGCTTAATTTATTTAAAAGAATTACCCGATTAATCACATAAATTGTTAGAAATAACTGATTCCTGATTCCTGGTTTTCCCCATATTTTCTAAAAATCATCTCTAGTTTATTTTCCTGATTTTTATTACTTTAGATTTAGTCTATTATTTTCTAAGATCATTACCTTCACAAGTTCGAGAAACGATCACCTTATTTACCACTTTCAAAACTACATCACCTGACACAATAAAGGGAACTGAAAAACATTAATGCATGATGGGCACGTCTCAATCGAACAAGTTGTGAAATAAAAGAAACTAAAGCATGACATGACACTTTCGATAGCCACGTATTGGACATGCAGAATTCAGAAGGGCCACATGTTAGACATGCCATAATTTAAGTAAGACCGTAACGTACATCCAAATCTAAAAATAATAATTTTAGTACAAGTCCACAGAAGGAGTGCGGAATACTAAGGGAAATACGAAGAACGCAAATTAAGTCTTGCGGGAAATACAAATAAGTCTAGGGGGATACACTTAGTTCCAAAGACTGGATAAGAACTAATAGGTGGAAAGTTAGATTGTATGGACCCATAAAATTTGCTATAAATACCAAACTCTCAAACAGAAAGAGGGAATGGAGAATGGGGAAAATTGGACATAAGGAATAGGATCAGATCAAAGAGTTTAGGTATGAGACTTATGTCAATTTGATAGTTCAATTGTTCTTTGATTAGTTTGACTTTAATTATGTACTTGATTCCTTTCTGAAACATATTAACATGAATAAAAATGATCTAAATCTTTATCACCCGTGGATGTAGACAATATGATTGTCGAACCACGTTAAATCATTGTGTAGATTCCTGTATTAATTCCTTGTTCAAATTGATACCATGTTTCGTTTTCATTTTAAAAGATTTAACTTAATTATGTTTCTGACTTTGATGGTTGTGATCCAAAGATTAGATTTTTTGGTAATCACAAATCTAATGTAGTGAACTGGTTCCGGCCTATCAGGCAAGTCGAAACGGGATTTGCTGTGGAGTTTGCTCAGAATTTTGTATCCAGGTTTGGATGGAAGATCTTAGAGAGAAGTGCCAGAAAGAATGTGGACCTGGCCGTCCTTACGGATTTTGCACCTTCTAGCATCATAACTCCCGGGTACGCTTAGGATGCTATTAAGTTTGGCTTCTTTTGGATACCATGTTTTTAGTTGGAGCGTCATTACTGTTCTTGTCAACTTTGGTCTGTGTATGTTTTGATGTCCAAATTTCAATATAACAGATTTCCTTTTGATATCATTTAATCAAGTCTTACAGTAAGAAATACACCATGGAAAAAGGATGCCCATTTTTCCAGTAAAGTTGAAATTGACAAAGCGAAGAGTACAACTTAACTACAATGGATCCCAAGCAGCATTATACTTAATTACTTAACAGTGTAATGCAGTAATTAATTTGGTGGTTTATAATAACCATACAGAGCATAAAAAGTTTGTCCAGCAGTAAACGCAAGTAAAACAAAAGCAGCAAGCAGAGATAGAACTGTCCAGGGACTACTAAAGTAATCACGAACCAAGCTCATCCACCAAACATACCATTTATTAGCATAATATGCCTTGTAGTATTCATTTATTCCCTTCATTTGGTCAGATAAATGACAATTATCCACATTATAAACAATCTCTCTGCATAATCTGTTAATCATATACTGAACCCTTTTTTCGCTACCGAAAACATGACGTATGATTCCCGTTCTTTGTAGAACTTCGACATCTTTGATCGAATTCACTAATCTATCAAAGAACACAAAGTGGTTGGTAAAGTAAGGAGTTGCATCTTTGTCACACTGCTCATAAGCTATGAAATTCAGAAAGAGAGGTACAGTGTTATCGTCGATAAATAGAGTAGGGATCTTTAAGACTCCATTTTCATATTCGACATCGAATATGTCAATATTGCTCTTCTCTGATTTCTCCAGGAGCCTAATCCCTGCTTCTTTCAGTTCTGTAACATTCTGTATAAAATGACTTTCTTGCTTAAGGCGAGTGCTTTGAGTTCTTAATTGAGGATGAGTCATATGTTTTTTCACAGTACTACCTGTTCGAGGCTGTGGCGGTTTTTTGCGCTTAATTGATGAAATGAAGCTCTTTCTGAATAAGTGAAGGAGGTGCCGATAGTCCTCTGGGTCTGGGTCTAAGTCTACATTTTCATTTTCGTCTTTTGGAAGAAGTGGATCGAAAAAATTTAAAGTAAGATCGATAAGCGAGATGTTATCTTCAAGACCACCTTTCCTAGGATTTGAAATAATCAAACACTGTAATTCTTGAAGAAGAAAGAATGGAAGCTGGTTCTGTATCATCATTAAATCACGTTGAAGGGCTCGAAGCATCCATCGGGTTGTGAAAATTGGATCAGCTACAACTCCTTCCTCCTGCTGGTTATGTATATATTAATCAATGAACTGAAGGAAATAAAGATATAATCTGATGAATTAAATCATAAAAATACGTACCTCTGTGTCATTCGATGAGCAGAAGTTGTGGTAAAGTCGAAGAAGTTCGATAAGGAAACAAGCATCCATAACCAGCATCTGAACAAAAGCATCAATAGAAATACCTGGAAAAGTTTCAGAATAACATTCTCTTGTTTTTCTCTCCAATCCATACATAAGTCTTTCAATGCTCTCTATATCTACATAATTATATTTACTCTGCAGATTCTTATTATCATATCCTAATAGACGAAACAAAAATCTCTTTTTGTGTTCTTCCATAACCTTGTAATTCTTATCACCATAATGGAAAGGACCTATTGAAATGATTTTCGGAATAAATGCACTTTTCTGAACTTCAAGTAGGTTTGTGGGAACTCTATAAATTGTCCATGATTTTCCAAAATCTAGTTGATCCGTTTCTTCTTGTTTGATATCTATTACCCATTGCGGCGTCGGCCTCGTATCTTCTTGAGTGTACCTCTTTGATTTCATCAATGTTAGTGATCTCCCTCCTCGAGCCATGATTGATTGATGATTATGCACCCAGTTTAATGTGTGTTCATATATTTGATCATATGTATATGAAAATGCATACTTGCCGGCTTCAAAACAAAAGTGTATGTGTGGAATTGTAATTTAAACTTCCCGTTGACTAATTATAAAATACACAACCTACCTACTTCCACGAAGTGTGTTCTGGTTTTCCATTTCACCCTAAGAATGATATTTTTACCTTTTCATTTTTATCTAAAAATTAACTAAATTAAATAAATAAATAAAATAAAAATATTTTTTTTTGAGATGGAGAAAATATCTACCTATACGTCGTTTTATTTTTAATGGAGGGTCAAGGAAAACTTTTGAAATTGTACAAGTCTTTCAGACGTTCCGGACAATTTGATTAGGTAATGCAACTTACTCGTCATCTCCTGGATGTTACGTACCACTAGTAGTTTTCTATTCTTCTTCTGGTGGAATGAAGCCTTCAGTTTTAATTAGCAGCAATATTCCATAAGAGAAATACGCTCTATACACAACCCTGACCCTTTAACAATTCTTTCATTCATTTTGTTTATTTGGGAGATGTTGTCATAAACTTGCGTTTAGCTGAAGAAAGCATACTTGCAGTTACAGTAGTTCGCAATAGATTTTGATCAAAGGTGGGTATTTACTTCTATCTATCTAGTAGCTACTTTTTTTTTTTTCTTTTTTTTTTTGGAAGATTTGCTAGCTAATACCACTTGATCTAACTAATCAACAATTTACATTAATGAATATGTCAATTATTTTTTAATCTTAGACAATGATAATTAAACATTATAAAATCAAAACTATATAATATAAGAAAACTTTATATATTAAGTCATGTACGCCACACCAAGATGTGTCGGGGTTGAGCTGTTGAAGGGGCAAAGGGTTAGTCGTGTAACTCGTGTTGTTTGGTGGCTTTTAGTTCTCAGTTTTTTATTTTATTTTGAGTGCGCCCAGTTGACTTGTAAAACCTGGTTTAATCAGTGGCTGGTGGATTAACTAGAGGTTTGTCATGTCCCTGTGTTAGTTATCATGACATGGTGTTCCTTTAGTACTAGTCAATAGTTGTTACCGTGTGGGTTGGCACGTGTGCCTTTGTGTTACCTAACTAGTAGAGTCTGTTTTCCCTCCCAGTTTATTGAATCTATTATCTTGTGTCTCTTTTGTGAGAGTTGTTCTTCATTCTGCAGTGTAGATCCTGTAGTTTGATTTCTGATTACTCATTTATAGTGTAGATCACTACAAGTGGTATCAGAGCGGTCTTTCCTTGGGAAGATCATGGCTGAGGGTACACGTTTGAAGCAATTGGATGAAATAACGAAGAAATTGAGTGATGACCTTAGGACTTAAGTGAAGAGATGAAAGATTTGAAAAGGAGTAAAGCAAGACATGTAATCTTTAAGGAAAGGAATGGATAACCAGTTCAAGGATTTGCGTTTGGATCAGAAAACTTTTCAAGCATCCACTGATGAGAGAATCAATCTTCTAATGATAAATACTCAGCTAATTTTAGCTAATCTCACTTCTTTTTCCTCACCAAATTTAGAAGACAAGACCGAAAGTGAAGGTGAAGAAATGGGTAGAGGAGAAAATTCTGAGAAATTTGGAGAGAGATCTGGTGGAGGGAAACATCAATTCTTCACACATCAAGTTTTTCCGGCTAACCCATCTGGACAATTCCAAAACTACAGACCTAAGGTGGACTTCCCTCGTTTTGATGGAACCAACCCCAGGGCCTGGATCAAAAAATGCAAGAAGTATTTCTTCCTACATCAGATGAACGATGAGCAAAAGGTACACATAGCCCTATACATGGAAGACAAAGCAGATGTGTGGTTTCAGGACTACCAAGAAGGTAAGGGAATTCTTTACTGGGATGAATTCATTGTGGATGTTTGCACTAGATTCCAAGAGCTTGGTCATGATAATGTAGTGGGTGAATTCAATAAGTTGCAACAGACGGGAACTGTTTTAGAGTATCAAGAGCAATTTGAAGAACTTAAAGCATTAATGGTAGCCAAGAACTGATCTCTTACTGAAGACTATTTTGTTCATAGTTTCATTAGTGGGGTCAAAGAAAAGTTACGGATGGTGGTACAGATGTTCTCACCCACCACTCTACAACAAGCCATTTACTTTGCTAGGAGGCAGGAATGCATTTCCGAGAAGGCTGCTAAGTCTCAGACCAAATTCACCCCTAGATTTTCTTATACCAACAAGCCTCTCTCAACCACCAGTCCCTCAAGTAGCAGAACCCTACCTTAACACCACTGGTGACCAGTCCAACTGTCACCAGCCCCACCACTAGCCCTAAACTACAACCAGTTAAGAAATTATCATATGGTAAGATGAGTGCAAGGCGAGAAAAAGGGTTGTGTTATAACTGTGATAAAGTTTTCAATAGAGGACACAGATGCACCACACAATAATTGTACATGCTTGTAGCTGATGATGAAGAGAATGCCAGTCCTACAGATGAAAGACATGGGACAGGACCAACTATTGTGGAATTAGAAGAGGAAATGGAAATCTCAGTACATGCCTTGGCTGGCAACATTTCCCACACCACAATCAAGATTAAAGGGTTTGTCAATAAACATAGTCTGACTATATAAGTGGACAGTGGCAGCACTCATAGTTTTGTAGACCCCTCAGCTGCAAGAAGTAGTGGATGCAAAATCACACCAACTCAGAAACTACAAGTGACAGTTGCAGATGGTAACAAACTCCTTAGATAAGCTAAATGTCCAGGGTTTACTTGGAATATGCAGGGACATACCTTTTCACATGATTTATATTTGCTGTAATTGGGTGGCTGTGATATGGTTCTTGGTGTTGATTGGATGAGGGAGTTGAGTCCCATGGTTTTTGATTTTAAGAAACTAATGATCAAGTTTCAACACAAGGGTCAAGAAATTGAACTGGTGGGACATAAGGAGGAGGCTACAGTGCTCGCTGATATCCGGAAACTTAATTCAAAAGATGGTTCATAAAGGGAAACAGAGTTTAATAGGTCATCTTTTTTCTTTGACAGCTGAAGTTCATTCTGAAGAAGTATTACCTCAAATTGCAGAAGTTTTGGATCAGTTCCCTTCTATTTTTCAACAGCCCACTACTATGCCTCTAGAGAGAGCACAAGATCATCACATTCCATTGGAGCCCAATGCAACCATCCAAGCCAGAGGCCTTATCGTGTTCCATATGTCCAGAAAGAAATTATTGAGAATCTTGTGAAGGAGATGTTGCGGACTGGCGTCATTCAACCAAGCCACATCCCATTTTCATCGCCAGTGCTGCTGGTCAAGAAGAAGGATGGTGACTGGAGATTTTGCGGGGATTATCGAAAATTGAATTCCATCACCATTAAAGATAAGTACCCCATTCCCATTATAGATGAATTATTGGATAAATTGCATGGTACACATGTTTTTTCTAAGCTAGACCTTCGAGCTGGTTATCACCATATTCGAGTTCACACTCCGGATGTGCCTAAAATAGCATTTCGTACTCATCAAAGTCACTATGAGTTTAAGGTCATGCCCTTTGGGTTGACAAATGCTCCATCCACATTTCAGGGCCTCATGAATCACATTTTCAGGCCTTATCTTCGAAAGTTTATTCTTTTTTTTTTTAATGACATTTTAGTTTATAGCCCTGACTTTGCATCTCATTGTCAACACCTACATACTACCCTACCATTCTCCGACAGCACCAGTTAGTATCTAAACGTATCAAGTCTTCATTTGGGAAGCATCAGATCGAATACTTGGGCCATATAATCAGCAAAGAGGGCGTAGCTGCCGATCCCTCTAAAATAGAGTGCATGGTAAAGTGGCCTAGACCCACAACCTTGAAGGGACTAAGAGGCTTTCTAGGATTAATTGGTTACTACCGCAAGTTATCCATGGATATGGCATCATTTGCAAGCCTTTACCATAACTTTTAAAGAAAAAAAACTTCTCTTGGTCTCCGATAGCTGAGTTGGCTTTTGAGAAACTCAAACAAGTGGTAACCGCAACTCCAGTCCTTGTGCTACCTGACATCTCTAAGGAATTTGAAGTTGAAACAGATGCTAGTGACGAGGTAGTGGGAGCAGTGTTAATGCAAGTAGCGAGGTCTATTGCTTTTTTTAGCAACCATATGAGAAAGAACAGTTGGGAATAGTGATGGCAGTCACTAAATGGACATCTTACTTGCTTGGCAACCATTTCAAGATCTTCATGGACCATCAAAGTATTAAATACTTTATGGAGCAGAGATTAAACACCATGCTTCAACCAAAGTGGCTGACAAAGCTGTTGGGGTATGACTACACTCTCTACTACAAGAAAGGATCAGAAAATTGAGCGGCTGATGCCTTGTCCAGAGCCTCATGTTCCACACTTTCGGCAGCACAACCAACCTGGTTGACTGATGTTCAAGCTAGTTATGAGGGGGATCAAGTGGCTCATAAATGGATTTCCAAACTACTGGTTTCAGGTGACAATTATGAGGGCTATGCTTACACTAATGGAATACTCAAGGTTCATGGAAGGATCTACATAGGAAAATCTGGTGGTGCTAGGCAGACAATCCTTGCAGCTGTACATTCTTCTAAGGTGGGAGACCACTCCGGCATGCAAGCGAGTTATCAAAGGGCTAAATTGTATTTACATTGGCCAGGTATGAAACAAGACTTGCTGCACCTTATTCGTGATTGTGACATATGTCAGCAGCACAAGGTGGAACACATATCACCAGCTGGGCTCCTTCAGCCACTTCCTATTCTATACCAAGCATGGCAACATGTAAGTATGGATTTCATTACTGGTTTACCTAAGTCTGAAGTCAAGGAGGTGATTCTGGTTGTCGTAGATCGTTTCACAAATTATAGCCATTTTGCAGCAATATACCATCCTTATACATCCTATTATGTAGATAAGATTTTCATTGACACCATTCTTAAACTAATTGGCATCCCCAGTACCATTGTTTCTGACAGAGATGCAGTCTTTTTGAGTGGGTTGTAGCGTGAATTATTCAAGGCTGTAGGCACGTATTTACATTTCAGTACGTCTTACCATCCACAAACTGATGGTCATACAGAGCACGTCAATGCTTGCCTGGAATCTTATTTACGATGTATGTGCAGCTACAGACCACTGAAATTGACCTCTTGGTTATCGCTTGCAAAATGGTGGTTTAACACCACATATCACACTAGTTTAAAACTTACACCATTCCAAGCTTTATAAGGTTATTTGCCACCACAATTTGGGCTACACTCTTCCACCATCATCACCAACACCACTGTTGAGAACTATATGCAACAACGAGCTGTTATGACAGAGGTTTTGAAACATAATCTTTTAGAAGCTCAGCATTGCATCAAGCAACAGGCTGACAAGAAGAGGGTAGAGAGATCTTTCATGGTTGGGGATTGGGTCTATTTACGTCTACAGCCATATCGACAGACTTCAGTCCAGCTAAGGAAAAACTTGAAACTTGCTGCGAAGTTTTTTCGGCCCTTACCAAGTGTTGGAGAAGATATGAGCTGTGGCATACAGGCTTCAGTTACCTCCATCTTAAAAAATCCACCTAGTATTCCATGTATCACAGCTGAAAAAGAAGGTGGGACAACGACTCTTACCACAGAACTTGCTTCCTTTAACTGACAAAGGAGGGTTATTCAATGTGCATCCTGCTCAAATTATGGGCTTCCGTATTGTTCTAAAAGGTCGTCAACAGATTCCTCAAGTTCAGATCCGATGGTCTCATGCTGTGGATGGAGACTTTTCGTGGGAAGACACTGCATTCATCAAATCAGCAATTCCAAATTTCATCCTTGGGACAAGGATTAGGTGTATGGGAGGGTATTGTCATGTCCATGTGTTAGCTATCATGACATGGTGTGCTTTTAGTACTAGTTAGTAGTTGTTACCGTGTGGGTTGGCATGTGTTCCTTTGTGTTGCCCTAATTAGTAGATTCTGTTTTACCTTCCAGTTTATCGAATCTATTATCTTGTGTCTCTTTTGTGAGAGTTTTTCTTCGAAGAAGAAAGATGATTGTGTTGATCTTTAACTTAGATTCTCAATTGAATTAGATATATAACATTGATCGATTAATATATGAAACCGAAAATGAAGGTGCAAGTGAATAACCTCAAGCTTAAAATAAAGAAACCAAAGCTTATAGTGAAGAATCCATAACTCAAAGGTAATTTACCAATAGCTTATGAATGGTCGATTCTATTTGAACTATTGTTTCTCCGTTATGCATGGTGAAGATGAGGCTAATAATCTTGTTGCAAAGGTAAAAGTTATTTTAGTTGAATTATATGACCAATATGGGGAAATTTACATAGGGGACAACAATGTTTCCAGTAGTAGTACAAAAGATTTACGAGTAGGGAATGTTGATGCTGTTTCCGAAGTCTCATTTTGTGCAAAATTTCGTTTGGGATTAATTCAACGCATTAAAGAGGTAGATGGTGAAGAAAGCAAGACAGAAATTGAACGCTATTTGATGGAATGTCGTGAACCTTCTTGTGAGAACTTTGATATTTTAGGTTGGTGGAAAATTAACTCAACAAGGTATAAGGTATTGAGTTACATTGCAAGAGACTTGTTAGCTATACCGGTCTCTACCGTGGCTTCTGAATCTACCTTTAGCACCGGTGGTCGGATTCTTGATGCATTTCGTAGTTCTCTACTTCCGGGAACAGTTGAAGCTCTAATTTGTGCACAAAATTGGTTACGAACTAATAAACCAGTTATAGTCGATGATTATGCGAATATGATAGAAGAAATTGATGAAGGTATACCAAAGTTCCTTAAGTTTATAGAATATGCTATTATTTCTTTTAGAATTAATTTTGAATACTTATGTTGATTATTATCTCTTGTAGAAGTTAACATCACAAGTGAAATACTTACTGCAGATAATTAGTTTGTTATGTTGAATGCTTTTTGGGATAACAAAGGTAAACATCATCACTATAGTTTTGAAATTTCAGCATTTTTAAGCTATTTTGCTTTCTTTTAAATGTTCTCATTGCTAGAATTCTTTCTAATCTAGTAATTTTTATGGGCAGATTTGCGATAGCTAATTAGCTATGGTTAGAATATCTAAAGTCTCTTTTTGGATACAATTATACAAAGCGACTAACGGTGGATCTCAACTATGAAATCCATTTTAATTTTTGTAATAAACTTTGTTCCAAGTAACACCCTCACCCTCTTGCACTGTTAAAAACACTACTGTTTAATGATTCAAAAGAATATTTTTTTTGTTATTTTTTTATTTATTAAGATTTAACTTTTACATAATTTTCATATATTTTTTTTTGTTGTAAATCATTGAACCTACCCAAACCGAACCGATGAATAACGGTTTAGGTCATATCGGTTTGGACAAAGTAATGGTCCGGTTTGGATTGATAAATATTTTAATAAACCGTATAATGGTCGGGTTGGTTTGGGGCAGCCAAAAAACCACCGGATTAGACCGCTGCACACCCCTAATAGATGTACTTCCCAATCATTAGGAAACGACATCTTCCTACACTTACCAACAAACGGATTTTATCGGATAACCAAAAATACATTATCAACATCAAACAAAAACAATGTACCTTCTAACGAAGATAAATGATTTCACTCTCAAAAGCACTGGAAGGATACCGATAAACCAAATGACGGTAACCAGGCAGTATTCATGTTCCATGTTTTAATAAGCATCAAGAACAAACAAAAGATAATAAAATGTAATCGAGTTTATCGCTAACTTAATGTTAAACCATAAATGAAACCCGTTAGATTTACATTGTAACTAATGCTGGCATTTACATCTTAAACAAATACAAAAGCTTAGACACCGTTTATGAGATAAGAACATGCAAGTCAAACAGTAAACAATTGCGTGTTATGAAACATGGTTACTTCAAACAAAAACAAGATTACACCCACTTCATCCGTCAATGATCATAAAGGAGGGTATTAGATATAGTTGTGTGTTATAGAAAAAGAAAAGGACACCATCGATCAACATAAACAAAAGTAGATGGATTAAAAATGAAGGTTTATGTATTAGAAATCAAACTTCATATCATGTGATAGTAGTTTAGGGTTTAATAGTTTTACCGTTGCGGCTTCAACTGAGAAAAGAGTAAACTGACAGAAGGTAACAGAAATATGGAGGGGAAACTAGCTAAACAAGGGATTTTATAAGGGATTTTAGGGTTTAATTTATGTGGATCCATAAATCGCTTGATAAGTTTCCTAGTAAATTGGTTAGGGGGTCGGATTTCATATGGAGGATTTGTTGGAATAGTGATTCCAGAGGAAAAGTGAATCCAAACAATACTGTTTTTTGGTTGTCACACCCTTAATAATGAAGTTTGAATGAAGTATTTCATAGTAATATTAGAGTTAGTGAAGTGATGCAATCTAATAGGGTTAGCAACTTCATCACTTGTACAAAACCCAATGTTTATAGTTCTCACTTCCTAAGATTCTCAACTGATTCTTCATCAGCCCTACAACCTCACATTCTGAGGAAATGCATAGTTCTGTTACAGTCCTTTTCATCTTCAAAATCTAAATTGAAACAAATACATGGATTTTCAATTAGAAATGGTGTTCCTCTCAGTAACCCAGAATTTGGGAAACATCTTATATTCTCTTACGTTTCACTCTCATTGCCAATGTCATATTCTCGCAGAGTATTTATCAACTTCAAGACCCAAATATTTTTACCAATACAATGATTAGAGGTTATGCTGAGTGTGAAAACCCATACTTATCCTTTTCTTCTTAAAGCTATTGCTTAACTAATGGCTGTGAAAGAAGGAGCAATGATTCATTCAATTACTATAAGAAATGGGTTTCAGTCATGTGTGTTTGTTCAGAATACGTTACTCCAAAATGTATTCAGCTTGTGGACTTGCTGAGATTGCTCATAAGTTGTTTGGAATTCTGTTATTAATGGGTTTGCTACAAATGGTAAACCTAATGAAGCTCTGACTCTATTTAGGGAAATGAGTTTAGAAGGTGTTGAACCAGATGGGTTTACCATGGTTAGTTTATTAACAGCTTGTGCTGAACTTGGAGCTTTGTACCTGGGTAGAAGGGTTCATGTATATATGTGTAAAGTTGGTTTGCATTCTAACTTACATGCTGGGAATTCTTTGATTGATTCATATGCCAAGTGTGGTAGTATATGGGGCGTGTTTGATGAAATGGAGAGGAGAAATGTAGTTTCTTGGACTTCTTTGATTGTGGGTTTAGCTGTTAATGGATTTGGCGAGAACGTGCTCGAGCTTTTTGGGAAGTTAGAGAGGGAAAAATTAATTCCTAGTGAAATCACTTTTGTTGGAGATTTATATGCTTGTAGTCATTGCGGGATGGTTGATGAGGGTTTTGAGTACTTCTGAAGAATGAGAGAGGAATATGGAATTCAACCAAACATTGAACATTATGGTTGCTTAGTTGATTTGTTGGGAAGGGCAGGACAAGTACAAAAAGCTCATACCTTCATTTAAAGTATGCCAGTGGAGCCGAATGCAGAGATTTGGAGGACATTACTGGGTGCTTGCATGATTCATGAGAATTTGACTCTAGGAGAAGTGGCTCGAGCTGAGCTATTTAGATTAGAACCTAAACATTGTGGAGATTATGTTATGATCTCTAATTTATATGCATCAGATGTTCACAAGGTAAGGATATTAAGGAAAGCAGTGAGAAAAGCCCCAGGACATAGCCTTGTTGAGATGAGGAACTGTGTTCATTAATTTTTTATGGGTGACAAATCTCATCCGCAGACAGAGGAGATTTATGAAAAGTTAGAAGAGGTCATGATGAAATTGAGATTAGAAGGATATAGTCCTCGAACTTCAAATGTGCATGCAGATATTGAAGAGGAAGAGAAGGAAAAGAACTTAAGTTACCATAGTGAGAAGGTTGCCATTGCATTTGCTCTCATTAACACAAGTCCAGGGACACCAATAAGGGTGGTGAAGAACTTGAGGTGGTGATTGCCACTTGGCAGTAAAGCTTATTTCGAAGGTTTATGATCGAGAAATCATTGTTAGAGATCCTAGTCGATTTCACTATTTTAGGGATGGCCTTTGTTCTTGCAAGGATTATTGGTGAATTATTCACATCTAGGGTTAGTATTATTTTTTGTCATGGGTAAGTACTAGAATGCCGCAATGTTGGCCTGCATAGACCCATCTATATAGCGCTGACAGGAAAAGACAAACAAACATCGAGCTAAAAGAGTTCCTGATGGGAAGAAATTGCTCGTTCTAATTTTGGCAGTAAAACAATGTTGAATCAGAGGCAGATCATATATAGAGGAGATGGGTATGAAGTACTTGAGAAGATGTCAGGAACTGAAATGGAATCAACTTTTACTTCCTTCAACTCTGGCTTAATGAATAGGGGAAGAAGTTTATACCTACCAAAGTAATGCAACACTCTATAAAGTTCTAGCATTTTTGAAGCAAACGTCAACAACTTGGTGTAGTCACTGCTTTTTTTGGCTGATAGATTTCAAGAGATTTCGTTCAATAGAGTGTATAATTTACATCGGCAAGGCGAGGAAGGTACCTCTTTTAACCTGTTTGTCTCTATTTCATTAATACCTAATTGTGTAACCTGAAACTAGTTTTAAGGCTATTGACCAGAGAGATAATTCTTCTATGTCCCTTTTCTTATCACTTCAATAAAGGTACTTTTGTTACAAGACCAAATACTTAGTTCAATTTGCGGTAAACCGAGTCAGTGTCGATAAAAGCTTGGCCGTGGTCAAATTAAATCATGCGAGTTTGACGACATTGGCAAATCTGTTACCGAGCCAAGTCCAAATCGAACAGGTCAGGAACACACAATCAATTTCATTTGCAAAGCAAACATAGGCGGAAAGAACAGACATATATGGATTCAAATTTACAAAATAAGAATTTATAAAAGAGTACTACCATTGAGAAGTATGATCCCAAACTAAGAACGGATAGTTATTTATAATGCACCAATGCCCTTAAGACCTAAAACAACACCAACACCAATAATGTGGCCGAAACTTCCGCAGGCCAAAGTATCAGCTAGAGTGAAACCAGCTGGGTCTCCAGTTTGTAAACCAGAATCCCTACCTTCAAGCTTTAAACCTGCTGTTGCTTTCCTGTTTGCTGATGGTGCCAACCCAAATCTTCCAGCAAATAGCATCAAAGTTGTTGAGGTCACCATTATCTGTTCCCAACAAAAAAACAAATCTTCAAATTTTTTCCATCTATTTCAGTTATGATATAAGCATGTTAATATTTCTACAGAATTATTACCAAATTTGTTGGTGAACCTATGTAGTCGCAACGAGCACCCAAAGCACCGTTTCCCTTGCGCTTCATTGGTAGAATGTTCACCAGAGAGTCTACTCGGGCTGCTGATGGTTTGGACCTAAGGCCACTGAACTGTGGGAGTGAAGTCATGACTGCAGATGAAGATGCCATTGCTTTGTCAATCTTTTTCTCTATAGAGCTTTTTTTTCTTTTCTTTAGTCTTTACTAGTAATATTTGGTTCAGTTTTTCAGAATCAAAAAGCTTTAAACACTTATGAGATGGCTCTGAACCACAACCACATGAACTAATTGTGGCTTCAAGATGCCAAATCTAGATACATTTAGATACTTGTTGCTGATGTGTCACATTTTTATTGGTTATGTTCATTGGATAAGATTTAGATATGCTAGCAGTTTATAGTATAATGATAAATCAAAATCAATCTCTAAGTAGTACCGTGGTAAACAATTGTTACCGTTCATACAGAACAGCATACCCAATCTCTGCTTATGCGCAATTTGTAAAATTGGAATTCTGTATTGTAATTTTGGAAACTCATTCTCGGACTGGTAACATTGTATAATAAATAACACTGGATTGGTTGTGCTGCTGGTAGATTAACAATACTTGAGCAGTACACGAACGATTATTTTCTTCCAGATCCACATAAAAACTATGATCTATTTTATTTATTTTTCTGTGGGATGATCTTATCATTTCCCAAATCATTTTCACCAAAATTTAGGTATTCTCTCATATGAAAGTTTATCTAACAATAGGTTTGAAAAAAATAAAAAACAATGTTGGATGCATATTTAAGTTTAGAAAAAAATAAAAATAAAATATAAATGAACTTATGGTTGAATGTGAAGGAGCTCGTACCGTTCAGATTAACATGTGGGTCAATCTATTTCTGTTCTAGTAGCCTTCACCAACCAGCAAAAGACCACACACTACACATAATAGTAGCTTCCACACGATTCACGAGACTCAATGTTATGACAACTTCAGTTCAGCGTTGCGTTATACTAATTCCCAAGCTGGTGCTTCTGGGCCATTGCCAGTGGCTCCTACCTTACTAACACACTGAAACAAGCTTGAGCCTTCAAGTACAATCCCCATTTACATGTACCTTTGTTGTGTTAGAATCCGCCTTAACAACAAATGCAGCGAGGCCAAATCCTCCTGGGTCAAATCATTACGGACAGATAAACAAGTTCTTTTTTATCAGCAAAAAGTTCAGCTGCTATGAAATTTGGAGGATTAGAAATCCGGACATCATTCACGTTACATTGTGCTGCTTTTTTAGCCAAAAAAATTAGCCACACAGTTGGTTTCCCTACACATATGTTGGATAACATACTTCCTGTAACAGAGAGAAACAAACATAGAGAACTTGAAGATGATTAAGGGAGGGTTAGAATTAAAATGCACACAACTCAAACACAGAGAGGTGAAGTCGCCTGTTCAACAGACTGCCCTTAACTCAATATTTGCCAGGTACACCTTCA
>JAJJMC010020972.1:4406277-4466346 GCA_023531435.1 Papaver californicum | reverse complement strand
CTCACTAGAAATTAAGGTGCAAATTAGACACTAAAATGTGTCTATCAGTTTATAAACTATATTGTATTTTATGCCCAGTTGTTTTTTTATAAAGTTGCCTAGAGGATATACATACAATAAAGTATGAATGTGCTTAGGAAAAATCTTTTTGACTTATTTGTAGGAGAACCAAACCCATCAAACGATTCAATAACACTAACCAACTAAACTTATATTTATAGGAGAACAAAACCCATCAAACGATTCAATAACACTAATCAGCTAAACTTATAGCTGTGGGGATCTTACAAAATGGCTCATCTATTTTAGGGGTAATGTGCATTCTTTTTCGTTCTTAAATTAAGAATAAACATCACATCCCTAATCCAGGTGTTGGAATTTTTATCAAGTTCACGAAGAGTTTGTAAATGGAAATACTTGGTCCATGTTAGGTAATTATTGTAAATGATTCTCCTTTTGTTGTCTGATATTTTTTATCTGTTTGTTTGTGTTTAGATAATAGTGCACCAAATGTATTTGCATCAGTAGATGCAGTCCGGGATGGTCATGCAAGAACTGGTCTTGGTGCTATATATATTTTTTGCTGGGACTTTTCTTTCTACATTTGTTGTTGGTTTTGTTACTATATATGTTGCACCTTTAAATGTGGCAGAGACGTCTTTGTTTGTTAAGAAAAAAATTTCTTATATTTGATTGCGGCGTTTAATTTGTTTTATGTATATTTGATCAGTGCTGCCTGAGATTTATCTTTGGGAGGCTATTGGACTTGTGTTTTCTTTGTTGGGTTTAAATTTTGGGTGAATGTTGTTAAAACTGATGAAAAAGCAGGGGAAGATAGCGGTAGTAGCGAACCATAAATTTTGCCGCTAGATAAGATAGTATAAATTATGTGGGGTTCTTGTAATCCAGAGCAAATAGATTTTGATCGTAAGTGGAAGTTTTATGGTGGAATCCAAGTCATTCCAAGCTTGAAAAAAACGTGGAATGTCAAGTCTTAGGGCTTCCAAATAGCCTTATTTCATGCTTTTTCCAAGCTCTCTTCCAAGGTTTCACGGAAAAGGGCTTGGATTCCAAGAGAAAGCGCAATATGGAATTGCGTCACAAAAACACAAAATACGTAATTCTAAATTGCATTTCTGTCACAAAAAGACAAAAAAACATAATTCATAATTGTATTTTGTTGGATTCCATCATTAGACTTGAACTTCCATGACCTATTCCAAATGCTGAGGTAGCATGTAATTTGGAAGATGAAATTATTCCACCATGACTTGCTTTAAGACCCACACCAAATCAGATGTCTGCATTTTCCGTAAGTTTTGACCACTAACTATATTTGGAACGTCCAGGAGATACTGAGAGTCACAATATCAATATTTAATATAAAACATGAAATTTAAGTAGATGGGGGCATTTTAGTCTACCTTGTAACCGTTAATCTTATTAAACATTAATATTTTGGGTGTAATGCCCATTTAAGACTATTGGAAAAATATATTATAGATTCTTGGATATATTATAATTATTTTATTTTACTTTTTCTCCACATCTATAAAATCAAATCTAAAAGTTATTGAACTAATTAATTGTAACACTAATAACTATCCATATAAAATTATCATTTAGACATTAATCAAATCTCTTAAGGGGTTTGCAAGTTGCAACTTGTGTTATTATCTTCGCCAAGTCTCGTTAACGTGGGCCGATATTTTTAACTCTTAAAGTAGTAACTTTTTGAAATGTTCATCTAGGGTGTATCTGGTCTAAATATTATATTATCCCTGTCCCAGCAAATGATAGTTTTATTTTATCATTTTTGTTTAAAAATTGATGAAATTGAGAATGTGAAAGGATTACATTTTGGGAAGGAAAAATTACGTAGTAACTTGTATAATACTCAAAAGCGCTCATCTAAGACACTAAAAAAAGATATTGTAATTAATAACTGCCTCTTCTTATGTATCAAGAGACGTTCTGATGATCCATGAAATATTTGATATCAGAGAAACAATCACTAGATCATTTCTGACCCTAACACCATCAGAAGAAGTATTCAACACAAAAAAGGATAAGTTTACCTTTAGCCCGTCCGATAGTGAAGATGTTCTACGATATTTATATGAACCCTGTCAGGGCTGTAATTTTTTTTTCTACGGAGACTTACAAGATAATAAAATAGGATCATCAGGAAATAAACTCAAAAATCTCTTATCTTAGTATTTTACATAATGTCTAAATTATCCTAGATTAATTAATACTAATGAGATTAATTATCTAATCTAATAAAGATTAGTGATTGATTAGATTAATGATAATGATACGATTTAAATTTACAAATACCGAATCAAAATCAAAATCAAAATTAAATCAAATCTATGGCTGGGAAAATAAGAATTCCTAGCCGTCAATAGCGTTCAAGGCTGGGTAATGCACCTAACCCATCCGTAAGATGGTTTATACGGTTAGGTTTTCGGGCATCGACTCAGCCATAGGAAGAACTTATGGTCAGCTTTTTAAGTAAATCCATCCGTAAGTAAAAATGGCTCAGTAGTCTACAGCAGACTTTTGTGGTCGACCCAACTATAAAAATTAGTTAGGGCTGGGTTTTATGGGATAACTAGCCGTAAAATGACTCTGAATTTGTTTGATTTTTTCGGAAGTAACTGTTATAGAACACTAATACTCATTCTATCACGCTAAAATCTAAAAGTCAAGAAAATATTTACGGCTAAGAAATGTGATCCTACGGTAGGGTCGAAAATATTTACGGCTTGCTTATCCAAGCACTAACCTAGACTTAAACTTTAAAAAAAAGTTCAACACAAACTCAGGGTCATTTATGACTAGAAAAACACAATTACAGTTGGGTCGAGTTTTCCTACGGCCTAGCTTTTCCAAGCATTTTGACCTAGCCGTAAAATAAAATAAAATAGTTAAACCCAAGATCAGGTCACTTACGGCTAGAAAGTGCTATTTACGGCTAGGAAATGTTATCCTATGGCTGGGGTTTTCATGCATCGACCTAGCCGTAACCATATTACTTACTGTTAGGATCGTTTAATTTCCTAACCGTATTGAAAACAGTTACAGTATTTACGGCTGGAGTTCATAACTTCCCAGCCGTAATATGGAGATATTCAAGTTTACGACTAGGAGTTCATCTTTTCTCAGCCGTATATTTGTACTTACGCTAGAAAATATTGATTTCCTAGCCTAGGAAGTTGTAAACTGAATTTTAAAACCCTAAATCTAACAAATGTACCCTAATTAACCAATAAAATTGATAGAAAAATGATGAGTTTTTCGATTCATACCTTAAACGAGCCATATCTGGAGGATTTGCAGGAGTTCCCTCTTCTTCTTTTCTGGATGATTGATTCTCTGGCTCTTCGGGTGTAGAAGAACTTAAATCTTCTTCAATTAGTTGATTTCTTCTTCTTTGTAAATTGGTTGCTTGCTTGGACCTCATAATGTTTTATAGAAAAAATATTAATCGTCGATGATTAATTTTTAAAATCGTCGATGAATCGTCGAGTGATGAACGAGAATGAAGAAGATGAAATGGAGAAGATGAAGACCGTTACTGCTGAGAGGAGGAGGAGAATATGAAGATAGGAGATGAAAAGTTTAAATAGATTTAGGGTTTTTTTGATTTTGTATTAGGTTTAGGGTATTTATTGTGGGAGTACTTTTGACCTTTGACATACCTATTGAGTCACCCCATATTATTCGGAACACAATAATCCACTGCAACCCTCATGCGAAAAAGTATGCAGCCTCTATAATAGGGTTCATTTATATTATAGGTTCAGTTTTAGTCTATGCAAACCAAATCTAAGTAATATAGAGAAGCGTATTTTTGTCCATTGGTAAAAAATTGGGTCAAATAAGGATTTTTAGCTTGGTTACACGGGCATGCCTAAAAAGATGTTGTAACTGTGTCGGACAGACGATCAGATATGACACGTTCTGGCACTTCCGACACACGATGGACACACCACATCATATGTCCCGTAAAATACGACATTGGATATTTTGTGGACACTGATTTGACGCTATCAGACACACCATAAATAGTTAATATTAAGTTGGAAAATCAAAATAAACTAAATATGATGCTAATTTATTCTCTTTTTAGCCATGTCCAAACGTTAATCTTAAAAGAATTGATCAATAGTTCATATTTATTACTTTAATTTACTTAGTAGTCAAGTATTTAAAAATAATAAGAATCATTGTTTTGAGTAGAGTGTTATAAAATCTTATTTAATGGTGTTTATAATACATATATAACGTGTCCCCGTAACCCGTTTTTTTGAAAATTAACGTGTCCCTGTATCCGTATCACGTGTCAGTGTCCGTATAATCCAGATTTTTAAGTGTTAAAGAAGTATCTAACTTTACTTGTCTTCTAGACCCAAAAAACAAATCCACGAAATTGAATTTATTGTGCAAATATCTTTAAAACATGGTTCTAGTAGATAAGTATACATCAGGGATATGTGAAATGGACACCAAAAATCTAAACAATTATGTTCATCATCTTTATATTTTTATCTTAATTTATTTTTCCAATTTAAAAACAATCACAAAAAACCCCGCAATATATAATTAAGTTGGATTTTAATAAAACTTACTCCCTCCGTCCACTTTAATTAGGTAAAATATGTGTTTTTTCTCGTCCATCTAGTTAGGCATAATTCATTTTCCAAGGTGATAGATTATATTTTTACCTTAATTTTCTTAAAATGTGAGAAAGACCAAACTCTCTTTCTATATTTATATATATATATTGAAGCATAACTTTGTATATATAATATGGAAGAAGGGAGTATATTTTTTTTTCTAAAAGGGTTTTAAGTGATATACAAAACAAGATCCATTGTTGATATTAAATTTGAAGGAAAAACTATCAAAAAAATAAATGGATAAGATGAAACTGGTTGCATCATGGCTTAAACAAATATAGTAAAACCGATTCGAAAAATAGTTAGAAAGAAACTGGATGCATGCATCCTGACTTAAACTAAGAACAAGTATAACTCGAAAACTAACTAGATGAATCTGGATGCATCCTAGATTACACTAAGATAGGAAATTTATTCAAAAAATATATATGACGAATCAAGGTGCACCCTGGCTTGAATTTTTTTCATCCATAGTATCAAACTGGTATCATCATGTTTAGGACTTGACTAAATTTGTTTTGATTCATGTTTAACTAGTGTGAAATTGGTATTATCATGTTTTACATTTTGAATTAATCTTCATCCATGATTAATTAGTGTAAAACTAGTTTCATCCTATTTTGGATTTGATAGAATTTATTTTTATCCATATTTAAACTACGGTACGAAATTGGTTTTATCCTTCTTTTGATTTGGTTAAATTTATTTTTAACCATGTCTAACCTAGGATAAAACTTGTTTCATCCAGATTTAATATGTGATATACATGATTTTATCCAAGTTCAAACAATAATAAATTTCATCAAGGTTTATCTATGGTGTATATTTTTCCATTTAAAAAAATAAGCATGTGTTATTTTGCTTACAAATAATAGAGGCCTTAAACATTCACACACTCCTCTATTTTATCAATAAACAAATATTTTTTTGGGTTGGATCTAAAATTATAGAATATGATTTATTTATCCAGTAAGATCTATTTTTTAAAATAGATAAAAATTGGACACCTATAATCAAGTTTCAGGTCACCCTTGTATTTAAAACTTTATCATTGTTGTAATAGTAATAATCATCATCGTATATTAAAATTTAATTAATAATGTTTCTTTATACACCCCGAAAATCACTGGTACCTTAATTTTTTGGACAAATAATTAGGATTTTGGTCGAGGTAAATATTTAAAAGGAATTAAAAATATTTATAAATATGCCCCATAATGTAATGAGGATTCTGCTAATAAATAAATAAAAAATCCTAAATTATCGTGATGAAGATGTTTCTTCTTCTTTTTTTGATCGATCTAAGAAAGTTTATTCCAAAACTCTCTCAAAGTATGACCAACTCTCTATACAAGTTGGGTATTTATAGGCAAAGAGTGTAATAAGATCACTTCTCCTATTGTTGGGGTTCGGTACTCCTCCTCACCGCCCGGACAGTCCTTTCTCCATGGTTCTTCCGATGTATCTCGCTTGGGTTTATCCATCGTTGAGCAATACGATATATATGTTGTCTGAGGCTCTAATTGTTATTGTTATTTCTCCCACAGCTATTTCCCATTCTTTATGTAGCTTCATTAAATGCTTTGATTTGGTTTTGAACTTAACAATAAGATGATTAAATGTATCTACCACGGAGTTAAAGTGGTAGATACATTGGTTCAGACTTAATTAGCTTTTAGACTCCGTGTTTTTCATTTCATTTTTTATCTTGCATTCGTCTCTTGAAATGTATCCACGTGGTGATAAGATATTTTATATTCACAACTACTGCTGGGTGAATCAGTAGGGATATAAAGTAGTATCACACAAATATTAAGCTACATATTAAAAAAGGAAATCAACGCCATTGGAGCTCTAAACCATATAAACAAAGAACCCATATCATCTTTAAAATGAGATGATGAAACCTATTCCCCCTCTTTTACAGCTTGATGAGTTAAACCATAAAATGAAATTGAACCAGATTTACGTTTACCTTTGCATAATTCTGGTTTATCATCAACATTACTACCCACTCTAACCATTCATCAATACTAACAAGAATCTCGATGCTTCTGTGATACCACTTGATTTTGGTAATGAAATTGGTTATATCTTGTTGTATGCTGGTTGTTAATCAAGTGAGAAAAGAAAATGACCAATCAATAATCTTAATCTTCCAGTGTTAGGGTCGGGATGCAAACTACAAACGGACAGGAACAAATGCTTTTTTCATTCAGTACTCAACAAATTGATAGCAGAGTTACGCTGACGAAGAAAATGGTCTTATGCTAGCAAAGTTGATGGGTAGAAAAATTGGTTGTAGGGATACATAGATAAAAGGGTATTATTAATAATTTTAGGGGTTTATAGAGGATCCATAATAATTATCTATAAAAATTAATTGTTTAGACATCTTCAATGGTATTTAGATATATCTCCTACTTGGAGAGTTAAACATAAAAGATTTTGGTAATACAAAATATGAATAAACTTTTGTTTCAATAAGTATCTCCTGTAATAGTTATATGGATATTAATTTTTAAACTTTTAATCAGGTCTCATTTAATGATAGGATATAAAGTCTACATATAATAAAACTAAAATACCTTTAAAACATAAAAATGGATGACATGGGTCATTTATATTTTCATTGCCAATTAATACCAATTTCTTTTTATCTAATTATAATTGAAAATAATTTTTTTAGTTTAAATATCTAATATTATGACATTAAATTTTTTAAAAACTCAAACTTCATTGAAGATGCTCTTAGATATTAATCAAATATGTTCAAGGTACACACGTTATGCCATTATCATTTAGAAATTAATACTGTAAATAATGACGAACAACTAATTCACATTAACAAGCAACAAAGCCACATTAAGCATATCATTTTTCTTATTTTTTTTTGCTAGGTCAAAACACATTAGGCATATCAACCATGCTAAAAAATTGTCTCAACCAATAACTAGACCATCCGCATTTACAAATAGCCCCATAACCGTTCAAACTTTTATATACATCAAATAGCAAGTAAGAAAGAAAAGGGAGAATATGAATTCATTTTTATCATTCAATGTAGTTTTAGTACTACTAGTATTCCTTACAACGATTTTGATTTCCAGGGGAGTCGAAGCTCAAACATGTAAACCCAGTGGAAAGCTCATAGGTGTAAAACCACCACCAGGTGAATGCAAAACAGATTTCGACGCTGACTGTTGTAAACCAAGAGAATTTTACACAACTTATAAGTGTTCACCGGCGGATCGACGAACTGTCTTGACGTTAAATGATTTTCAGGAAGGCGGGGATGGTGGCGGGGCATCAGTTTGTGATGAACAATTTTATTCTAATGATACTCCAGTAGTAGCATTATCAACTGGATGGTTTAACAACCGAGAACGATGTCTGCACACAATAACCATAGAAGGCAATGGACGGAGTGTGGTGGCTAGTTGATGAATGTGACTCGGCCATGGGTTGTGACGATGAACATGCTTATCAACCACCATGCCTTTTAATAATTAATATCGTCGATGCCTCCCCTGCAGTTTGGAAAGCGTTGGGTGTTCCTCGTAAAAACTGGGGCGAGCTCGATATTACTTGGTCTGATGCCCCCCGTGAAAACTGGGACGAGCTCGATATTACTTGGTCTGATGCTAAGTGATATGCTTACATAAAATAAAACTGGGGAAACCGTCGGTACTAAATGGGATGGTTCACAAAAAATAATATTATTGAATTAAATGTGTCATAAGTTTTCGAATTTAAAATTAAGTACTAAGGAAACCTCTTGTCTAGTTATGTAAGAATAAAACCGGATGCTTAGAGATATATATATGCAAAATAAAACGGAGAAGTTTTGAGTTTTCATGTGGGATTGTTGAAATATATATATTTTTGAGTTGTTTCTCCTGTAAATTTTATATCTCGATCCTTTCCATCTTTGATGGATATTTGGAAGTAATAATAATTATTTGCTCCCTGTTATGTTAGATTTAAAGACGTTACAACTGAGTTCCTAGAAACAAAAATGTTATATATCCTGAATGTAATTCGGGTTTTATAGAACCGCATCTAGATGGCGTATAGAAAGAATCTCAACCAATTTTCTTTTTTTTTCCTTTAATATTTTATATAAACCAAAATACCACGAGAATATGCAATAATTCATGAGATCAATTTTAACAATTTAAATTTGATCTGTAAAAATCAAGGGAGAGTAGTATTAATGGTCTGTTACATTTTAAGATGGAAAACTCTATTACTGCGCTCCTCCTTTTGTATGAGGTCTTAAGCCGTAAACAACATCTGGTCAAGAAGAGGATCAATACTATGTTATTTTACATGCACGAGATTTATAAGGGTATTGTTGATGATGAATTTTGACAAGGGAGAAAATTATAATGTCGCTTTTCACCAAGCTGCAGAAGCATGAAATAAATAACATAAATCGAAAAAGGGAGCCTGGACAGAACTTTGCACATACTTTACAATTATCTTTCATGCTCCAATTTCTGATTTTTCGCTTATATGTTATCAAAAACACAATATGGCATACATACTACCCAGTAATTTGTTGGAAAACAATATATATAAAATATGAATTTTAAGATTTTAAGAAAATAAATAGATTCTTGTTTTCTTTTATGAATGAAAAACTCATTAGTCCCACATTGGAGAATTTCTAATCTTAAGCTGTTTTAAGAGACTATATAAAACTATTAGTCCCATATCGGGGAGATCACTATTCTTAAGTAGTACTAGGTTATTATATAAACAAGCTCTTTTCTCAACCTATAGGATCAATCCAAGGAAAAAGGGTTTCTCCATATTTTTGGAGAGACCAAAAGAAAAATATTTTTATATTGTTTTTCTTAAGCTTTCGCGATTTTCCTTGAGGTTTTTTTGGAGTTGCCAAGCTCCAGTTGAGCATCTACTACGAGTGCTAGTAGCAGGTGTAGTAGGGTGTTTTATCTTGGAGGCATCCGCCCTGTGGAGGCTATAGCATCACTCTTGAGTGTAGCCGGGCGCTAATGTCTTAAGGACAGCGTGTTGAACACGTGACTCACTCTGTTTTCCAAAGTGTTGCTGTTGCGGAGATCTGGGGAGCTTTTCCGTTTCGTCAAATTGATCACTTCCAAAACAAAAGAGGTAAGTATCAATAAATTTTGTTTATTTGAATTTTCTTCATTTTTATTATTGCGCCCAACAATCTTAAGAAATTAGTTATATAGTAATAATCATAAATGAATGATCGATTTGTGAATCGTTGACATTGATATTATATTGAAAAACTAAGGATGTTAACTGTGAAGTGAAAAATAAAATTGAGTTTTTTTGTCAGCTGTAGAGTTTCGAGTATATCTCTTAACTTAGAAGGAATTTCGAACAAATACTTTTTATCTAGATGTTATCTTCAAAACTCTTTTTTTTTTTCCGATTCGGAATTGTGGTTTGTGAGATATGGTGTTTGTAAAAACGTTGCGTATGTTTGTCCAGAATATCAATAACTGTATCTAAGCTCTAGATTAGTATGAGATCTTGCAACCATTTACAGTGGTACTTTTCACCTTGGTTATAATATGAAAAACCGGTACTAGTGAGTGCTTTTATCCATGATAGACTTGAGATTTCAATTTAGTTGAAATATTTATCATAAACAACTTAGAGCAAGTCACGAATTGATTTTTGTGACTTAAAGTGATAATCTCTTATATGTGTTAGATTAATATCACATTGCTAATGAATAAGATGTTAAATCAGTTGTGTATGAGTTATCCATTGTGTAATAAATCACTTTGATTATATGGGCTTTGTGTAGTATCAATTGGCATGAATCACATGATTGATTAATAATTGTGTATTAGCAATTTCTACGGTGATTTCTAAATCATTTCGAATATGTTACCTTTCGTTGAAAATATGAGAATCATAATACACTAGTATACCATATTCATATGGATAGTGATGTATAAAGTATATTTTAGTAACTAGTGCAACAAGAAGGTTAAGCGATCAAATGTGCTTGAATTGATACGTATGTACACAAAAATTCTTTAGGGTTTTTATTACCAAGTTTTGTTACTTACTTATGATAGTGATAATCTAGTGTGAAGAGAGACTTAAGTAACTTGATAATTATGTGTTCGCAATAAATATTTTGATAAGATGATCACTTATAATATCTTGATAATTTTATATTACCTATGACGAATGAAAATATCAACCAATTTTTTTCCTAGTTGGTCAGAAGTTTTATCATCTTAAGTTTAATGATAAATTTAGTGTTAATCTCTGATAACTTATATTTTTTTAGTTGTGTGCTTATCTCCTCGGAATAGAGAATTGTATATTCAAATTTGAATGAAACAATTGACATTCTTACTGTGTTAAGTAATTTTACTTTTCAGTGGAGATGATAAAAAAAATTGGTTGGTAAATGCCAGAAGTGTTGGAATGTGTGCTCAAGAAAGAGCATGTTTTGTCTTCTACCAGGAATGGAAAAGATTAAAAGCATTTTCATGAACAATTCAACTATAAAAATCGTTGAAGAAATAGGTAAATGATGTGCAAGGCCTGTCAGGTATGGACATGAATCAGATTATGATATCATTCTCAATATATGCATTGCGAATTAAAACTAGTTTCAAATGCTATCTACCTAAGCTACTATGAAATGTCATACTTGGAAATATGGTCTTGTGATGCTTTGAGTGTTAGCTTAATAGAACAAGACAACAATAGATAAAATGGAAAATCGCCAATGAATTGAGAATGAATACATGAGCATGTTAAATCATAATGTTGGTATAGGTTACCATTATATAGTGTGTCTTAGGTAGATGCAACCTAAAGGAAACATAATTGTAGTTTCTTATGTTGAGAAATCCTGATATAAATTTTTTTTTGGGGGGGCCTTATGCCTCAACTGTGGGGTATAAGATGGAAACAAGTGTTTGTTTGATTTCTCAAGCAGATTCATAGAAGACCCTAGACTTATATGTGGCGTACCATGTAGACCTCAATTGTGTGGGTCTAAGTTGTGAATGAAGGGTCGACTTCTTTAGCAAAACATTGCATATGATCACCATAACTGTAGTATGATAACTTGTAAGTTCTGAAGTTAACAATATTTGAATAAAATAAGATGTAAGTCAATGATCTAGTAATATTGTTATGTGATGGTGATAAATACTAGTAGGGCTGCACAGGAACCGACCCGAAAAACCGCACCCGCCCGAACCCGACAAAACCGCGGGTTTTATAACCGAACCGACCCGCTACGGGTTGGTATACGGTTTTGAAAATTTAAAACCCGATCACCACGGGTCGGTTTACGGGTTTAGTGTAGCACCCGCCCAAACCCGCCCGTTTAACCCGTTTATTCTGAACCTGTGTTGCTGTACTGTTTTGTCAAGATGTTTTCACACTGACCTGTACTTCAATACCCTTCCCTATTATTTTTATGTCAAAGAGGACTCTCTCAGCTTTCAAACAAGACCAAAATTTCTGAATTCCATTGAGAAATGATTTTCGTACGAATTTTTGATTTCAAACTGCCGAAACTGCATTTTCTGAATACGGGATTCCTGTTCTGTTTCTGATGAGTCTTTTTAACATAGCTATAAATCTTACTGTATTTTCTTACAATTTTATTGTGTTAGCTTATTCTTTCTAGTTTCAAATGAGCCAAAAATCACTCATTTTCATTGTGTAACGAAGCCTACACAAATTTCCAAAGACAGACTATTCCAAACTAAAATTTTCAGAAATCATTTAAAAATCTTACCATTTCAAGTTCTATAATTGCCACATGAACTTCTAAGATAACGATATAGATTCAACTCCATACAAATGATAAGAAAGCAAAGAAAATAAATTAATCCTTGGTTTTGTGGCTAGTGTATATCCCTTGTATAATTGTATTTGTTATTATATTTTGACGATATTTGGTGTTTTTTGTTGTTTCTTAGGAGGCTTAATGGGTGATTCATCAACTCAATCTCTATCTGCCTTTTCTTTCATGTTTTTTTTTTGTTTGTTTTTAGTGTCTGTTTTTAGTGTTTTTTACTGCCAGTTTTTTTCTATCTGCCACGGGTTAACCCGCGAAATAAACCGAACCCGCCCGACCCGCCTCGGGTTGAAACCGACCCGACCCGCCTGTGGACGGATTGGTATACGGTTTTGAATATGAAAACCCGCCTCTAGACGGGTTGGTAGTTGGTTTTACCCCAAAACCGACCCGCCCGCCCGTTGTGCAGCCCTAAATACTAGTGATGTGACACTAATGAATTTAATAAGTGTATTTACACTAAATCAATTGCAGGTGCATATGTTTAGAATGCCTTTGTTATGTGTTTTACAACCACTAATAAATTTTTGTTGTTTAAAGTTTGACAGGAAACTAATATGTTGTTGAAGTGGTATAAAGGATCAAAAAGAACCAAAATCAAATTTTGATGATATAGTTTATGTCAAATGTGTGTTGTAAAATAGGTGTGCATGTTTCCCATTTTATCCTGGATAATTACAGGGTTGCTCTGATCACAGGACCAGAAAATTGGGATGCTTGAGATACATATTTAATTTCAAATATGTGATATATATTGCACCAACCTTTGGAGGAAGATGTAATGACCGTACTAGTAACTAGTACATGTATCTTGTGTATGCCTTTATATGCTTTACAACCACTAGAAAACATGTGATGTTTGTGATTTGATTGAAATACTAAGTTGTTGTAGAAAAGCATGATCCAAAAGTTCATTGGAACTAGAAGAAATTCTGTCGGGAATGGTCTTTGTCAAACTCGATGCGCTTAATGTGTGTTGTAAATGTGCAGTGAATTAGGTGTACAAATACTTGTGATCCTAGAAGAATTAATGGGATGATCTGATCAGAAATTTGAAGTACCTGAGGTACATTTTAAATTGTGTATGTGCATGATACATATTACACTAACCTTAAGGGATGTTGTGATTTCAGGCTTTGGAGAACCTTAGCCTATGTGTGTACTCTTTTAAGATGTTTAATTAGTTGGAAATCCTCCAAAAGACATGAAGAACTCGACTGAGATGAAATCAGAGTTTGTTTGCTTAAATTAAAGCATAAGAGGAAGATGAATTGCTAAAACCATTTTGTTGGGTATTCCTCTGTGACTGAAGCCTGTGGCCACCATTGCTGAAGCTCAATTGACTATGTGAGTCTAAAGTAAATGAGCGATGGAAAAGTCTAGACAAACTCAGAGAAGGCTAATTCGGTAAGACAATTACTCTCTAATGAAGTGATTTTTGTAGACTTAGTGAAGTCAAGAGAAAAATCAGTGGATCCTTTGACGGAATGATAATCTAGAGAGATAGTTTTTTATTGCATCGAGGGGGATGGGACTTAATCCAAGAAATAAAATTGTCATGAAGGACACTCAACCTTAGTGACTGGAGATCCCAAGATCAAGGTTCAATGAGACAAATAATTTGTGGTAAATAAAGGTATGCACTATCAAAAGAATTACATTCTCTGTCCCTCCCTATGGTGCATTTTTGTGATAGTGTGACTGGATGTGAAGGATTACTTTTAAGAAGTCTTAATGAGTTCTATAGTTTCAATTTAAGATTGAAGTGGGGTGTAGCAGTAACACTCTTGATAGAACTCACCTATCTGAATGAGGAAGTGGACCATTTCCTATGAGAATATGAGCTGATTCTCTAGAGCATTCTAAGAAACAGGATATTTGCTCAGGGAGAAAATGAGCACAATGGCACGAGCTTAGAAGCAACCTTGGAGATATCATGCGTGGTGGTTATCGCGAATTACACTAAACGCTAGCAGTTCAAGACATCGCGTTCACTGTCTTTAGCAAGTAGTTCTGGTAATCTCTCACTAAGCAAAGGTTCAAGACCTCATGGACACCTCTGCCTAAAATGGTATTTCCTACGTTTTATGTGATTTTCGTTTTTTATCGAGATTTAATTCATTTTGAGAAAATGAGTTTTATGTTGTTTTTTATAGTCTTGGTATTGCTGATACTTAGGACCTAAGGGTCACTAAGGGATCACTGGCTCATTTTCACTTTGGTGAACGAAACATTTAGTCCCACTATGGGAAACTAAAAATGAAAGCTCTCTATACTATTATGATTTATGCAATAAATAGTATGACCCTGGGGTCAACACACTTTCGTGTGAGGGAGAGGACGTTGGAATGGCTAGTATGATTTCAATACACATGGTTTGGCTGATTGTTCAGTCAGTTCGATCGGGTCATGGAATTGGGGTACTGATTTACCAAGATCTATTTATGTTTTTCATGTTTTACTTTAGGTTTTCATTCATGTGGGGAGTTGTTGGAAAACAATACATATAAAATATGAATTTTAAGGTTTAAGAAAATAAATAGATTCTTGTTTTCTTTTATGAATGAAAAACTCATTAGTCCCACATTGGAGAATTTCTAATCTTAAGCTGTTTTAAGAGACCATATAAAATTATTAGTCCCACATCGGGGAAATCACTATTCTTAAGTAGTACTAGGTTATTATATAAACAAGCTCTTTTCTCAACCTATAGGATCAATCCAAGGAAAAAGGGTTACTCCATATTTTTGGAGAGACCAAAAGAAAAATATTTTTATATTGTTTTTCTTAAGCTTTCGTGATTTTCCTTGAGGGTTTTTTCGGAGTTGCCAAGCTCAAGTTGAGCATCTACTACGAGTGCTAGTAGCAGGTGTAGTAGGATGTTTTATCTTGGAGGCATCCGCCCTGTGGAGGCTATAGCATCACTCTTGAGTGTAGCCGGGCGCTAATGTCTTAAGGACTGCGTGTTGAACACGTGACTCACTTTGTTTTCTAAAATGTTACCATGTTGATGTTATAGAGATCTGGGGAGCTTTTCCGTTCGTCAAGTCGATCACTTCCAATACAAAAGAGATAAATATCAATAACTTTTGTTTATTTAAATTTTCTTCATTTTTATTATTGCGTCCAACATAATTACCTCAACATCTTGAGCAGTGGTTACCTCAGCATCTTGAGAACACTTATTAAGTTTGCTTCTTTTCCCGGGCTTCTTTGGAGTACCATTACCCGATTCAGCTTGGGTGTTCTTTTTCTAGATTTCTTTACAGTACTATTACTCGATTGATCTTTAGTATTCCTTTTTTCTAGGTTTCTTTGGAGTACCAGCTATAGTCTTGGACTGATTCGAGTTTTTTTTTTTTTGGATAGGAACATCGACTTGAACATCCTAAAAAAACATCCCCATAAGCTAATATGTATGATTATTAATTTAAGAAAATTACTAAGTGTTAAGTATTGTAGAGGTGGATTGTACCTGTTCATTTCCTTCCGAATGATCTCTTCTCTTTTTTTCTGATGTATCTTTTCCTCCAGAATTTTGTTTTTAATCTCAACATTTTTGGTCGACCTTTGGTTTGAGCTACAAGTGGATCAAGTACGGTGTTGGAGCACGCATTACCACTAGACCATTGCCGTTTTGGATCATTTAATTTCGTCGACAGAGTATCCATCCTCTCAATAACATGACTACAAGGTTCGTCACTCGTGGATGCTAGATATGCAATTTTCATAAAGGCGGAACACAATTTGTCATACCTTTGTCGTTCAGGAGTTATGGCTCCGAGACACATCTTTCCTCCATCGTCTTATATATACTTTTCTGGAAATTCATCAACATCATTATGAATATGAACAGCTAGAGCATGCATGCATAGGATTCCCCTGGATTCATACAAACAACAATTGCATTGTACCTCACATTCATCTTTCCGATATGACACCGTAAATGTCATTCTCTTTTTTCCTTCTCCGACTACGATATCCTCCCTATGCCATATATTGAGAGATTATCATTTTCTTGGGAACTCATGAACATACAATACACCATTCCTGTTACTTCATCTTGAAACTCTTTGAACTTTGATGTGATATGTAGCTTCCGAAGCTGTACCTCAGACTCATAAGTAGTAACAATTGATAACATTTGGTTATAAGATCTAAAATCCGACTGACTTTCTTTTTCCACTTTGTCTTTTATTGCTTGTTCATATTGCGCAGCAAATTGTTTCAAGTGGTTTTAGAAGTAACATAATCCTTATAGAAAGCGTTGATGCTTTCGCTTCTTTGAGTGGTTGACATCCCCGCCCGCCTTGAAATGGGATTTGACAAAACATGGCACCCAAAGATGCCTTTCTTTGTATAATCCGGTCAACCATTCATTCTCATGCAACTTATATTTTTCAAGCAACACATACCAATCTCTTTCAAATTCTTCGGGAGTTCCTGAATTGTAAACAACACTTAACACACCGGGACTAATAGCATCATAGTCTTCGTAGCTTTTAAATTTCTCAGGCAATTTTTTCATCACATGCAAGAGGACCAGCCATGCTTGGCACTTGGAAACACAATCCTTATAGCGTTTTGCATAGATTTTTCTTGATCCGTTATAATTCCATTTGGAGCTATACCATGCATGCATGTAAGCCATGTTTTAAATAACCAAACAAATGTATATGTATCTTCACTCGAAATCAGCCTAGATCCAAACAAAATAGATTTACCATGATAATTTACCCAACAAAAGGAGCAAAAGGCATAGGTACCTATTTGTCAGATAAGTAGTGTCAAATATGACGACTTCTCTAAATTCTTTGTATTCTTCTCTATTCCTTGGATCTTCCCAAAACATATTCCTTAAACGACCGTTATTATCCAGGTCCGTACTGTAAAAGAAATCAGAGTTCAGACTTTATATCTTTACAAAATATTTTTGAACTGCAAGAGCATCTCCTTCCCCGAGTTGTAAATTTCGTGCTTTATGAATATAGTTTAAGGCATCTTTCTTTAAAAATGGAAGATTTTCATGCCCACCTTCTTCAACCACAAAGGAATTAAAACTTTTACTTCCCTTGATTCCTGCTTGGTCATTTACTTCAAGTCTTCTCTTTACTGGATCATTTATATATCGGTGACAAGAAATAAAACGAGATTGGCTAGGGATCTAAATCACATGATTGTACACGAGATTTATGCTATTAATTTTCCATCGAATGTCTATATCTAAACTTGATGATAGTTGAGCTTTGAAATCTATTTTACTACTTAGTTGAGGTTTCAACACATTTTTTCTTTTATTCACAGGCTTACCAGCCTTAGTACATGTAAATGTAGTCCATCTTAGAATCCCATCATCATCTTTTCTATTTGATCTTTTCTTTACCCCAAATTCTAACTGCTTGATGTAATCCTTATAAAAGTTGAACATTTCTTCTCTATCACCGAATGTCATACCAACCACCGGCACCTTATAATCAACATTGTCATTTTATTTTTCTTCTATATTATCATCTATAATTCCAACATCTTTCCACGCTACCAAAATATTAAAAATCAATATAAAGAAAAAGATGCAAAAACGTTACAACATAACCAAATCAAAAAGAATACTAGTGTTATAGAATCATATATATTTCACAAAAAATGACTACTAAAAATGATTAAAAAGGGGTTTTTTGATTTAATATTCTTACCTCCTAAATATCTTCTTCAAAAGACTCATGGTAAATTTTCTTAGGATTTTTAAAAAAAGAAAACGTTTGGCTTTTTCTAATAACTGTGTTTACATATATCTCGTGATATTTTGAAGAAAGAAAAAAAGAAAAAAAGGAAAAAAGGGAAATCAGTTGAGATTCTTTCTATCTAAGCGGGTGGGGTACTATAATCTTTTTATAAACAAGTTAGAATGGTTTGTATATTGATGATAAAAGAAAAATTAATTGGTCACGACAACGGTAGGTAAAAAAATACGAATATTTTTAATGATAAAAAAAAAATTAATAATTTGCTACCAAAATAAGAAAGTAATTGTTATTATATTTTGATTTACATCGTTAAAAGGGAAAGTCATACAGAAAGATAAAATATAAAACAAGAACAACCACTTGCAATTTCAATGTACACATTTGATTTTGTTTTTTTGATGCAAAATGTACACATCTGAATGAACGCGTAAACTTAAGACCATACATTATCTAGTCATAGCTTTGAAAAATCAATTTATCAAGTAAAAATGACCAAATCATTACTTTAAGAAACTAATTTATTATTAAATTATATTATATTAAGTATTAAAAATAAAATAAGTACTTACTGCTAATGCTTACTAGATTAGATCGGAGAGTAAGTGATTTTCTTTTGATGTTAGCTATAGAAAAAACTTGGAAATCTGTAATTAATCATTTCCCCGTTTAATACTGCTAAATTAACTCAGTCAGTTTTAACTTATTTAATTTTATGATTATAGTATTTTTTTTCTCGTTTAATATCCCTAAACTAAAGTTGTATGGATATTTGGGTGGGTGACCCACCTATCCCTTTAATAGCTCTGCCTCTGCCTAAGCGCCACCTAGGTTGGGTTCTATGAAACCCGAATTTCATTCGGGATATACAATATTATTGTCCTGAAAAAGTGTGAATGGTAAATGTATAGCATAACCATTTAGCGTTAGAACATCTTCAATGGAGTGTGGGTTTCTAAAAAAATTGATGCTACATAGGATTTTACATACTCAAACCAAAGAAATTATCTCCAATCGTAGTTGGATAAAGGAAAATTGAGATTCATCGGTAATGAAAATATGGATGAGATTATCTATTTTTAGATACTCTCGTCCATACCCACGTCATTCATTTTCTGTTTTAAAGTTATTTTAGTTTTATTAGAGCATCTCCAATGGTGTTTGGATATGTATCCTAGATGGAGATTAAATAAAAACAAATTTTATTAGTATGACCCACATAAAATTTTGACATATCTTTATGTTTTAGAAACAATCTCTGTTGGAGTTTGGATATGTATCTAGTTGTCCTATTTTTATAAAGATAATTAACAAAATAACCGTTTTAAACATATAAAATACTTGACGTAGATATGGATGAAAGTCTCTAAAAATAGATACTCTCATCCAAACTCAAGCTGTTAAATTGGAAAAAAAATTTAACCATCCAACTATCATTGGAGAAACTTTTTTAAAAAATCTCTAAAATCCTAGATGGCATCAGTTTTTTTTAGATACACAAACCCCTTTGGAAATACTCTTATAGATTTTGTATCCTACGTTTCCTCCTCCTTTTCTGCGTGGTAATATGGGGGTAGACTGTTCTGGTCTACTTAAGTTTCGATTCAAGTAGTTATTTTGTACCTAGTTGGAGGTCTAGGTTACTAAATGAAAATTGTATTAAAATTAAATACAACTACCATTGGAAAGACTTATTAAAACAAATGCTTTGTATTAACAAGATCCCTTATTTTTAGGTCTTCATGTATGATGCATATCCAAATACCATTGGATATGCTCATATAGCTGAAACACATTATGATTTCGAGCTGCATCCGAATATTTGTTTGAACTTTTCACAGGCACCTGTACCGGACAAGGCCTGTTTTATATTATAATAGTTTTTTCAAGGTTTTTGGTGGCTCTTATAATTATCTTTTGCTTTTTTAAGTGTCCTTGCTTTGGGTTTTTTCGTATGAGAATATTTCAGTAGCTCATCTCGATACTATATATACCCACGTCATAATCCAACCATAACACATATCAGAAAGAAAACTACTAAACAATTAAGCATACACACATATATAAAGAGAGAAGAAAGAGATTAGCAAAGCACAATTATAAGAAAAAGTATGAATTCGTATGATTTGATTTTACTGGCTTTCCTTAATACAATTACAAGTTATCTAGAGATCGTTGAAGCACCAACACGCATAAGAAAAAAAAGATCAAACAAATAAAATCTCTGAGATGAATTTTTATAATCCGTCAATTTTATGACAGAAGCTTGGGATCCGTCCCACCTCTAAGACGGATATCAAATCTCCATAAAATTTTTCTTTGACGGATACTAAATATCCATCATTATCGTTTGGTTATAGTGGGATCAGATGCGAGGAGGTTTCTAATAAAGCTAAAACTTTGAACCAAATAAAAGATAAAGCGATATCATATAATAATTGTCTTTCGCTACATTTAAGTTATAGCTAAACGAAATACCAACCATAATATTTGGCCTTTGAGACTGTTAAAGCACAAACATGCGCGCATAACAATTATCACTCTGAAGCATCATCCACGGGATGGTTTAATGATCTGAAGCGGTGTATGACCAACATAGTGGAAGGGTTCTATTTCGCTAATATTATTTCGTAAATCGTAACAAGTGAAATAAAATTTTATTTTTTGAAGGATAACAAATAAATAAATATTTGACCTCGCTGCGCTACCCGTAAAAGATTATAATTTATGAAATGGTGTTGATAAATGAATTATGGCTTCTCAACGGTTTAACAGCAGTTAATTTCAACCACTTCTTGTGTCCTGTATTACCCCACACAAGAAATATTCAGTGGTAGGATACCTTAGTTTCTCAAATGGTGCACATTTCTATTTCTCCCTGAGGAGCCGGTAGCAGTAGAGCTTTGATGGGTTACAACAATGCGTAACCAGTACTCCGTTTTATTGGAAAATTTTGGCACCTACCAAAATGATATATCGGTTTTGGACGCAGGGAGCGTTGCGGACTCATTAACTGCGTTGTGTACGATTTAATTGTTAACGAAGGTCTGACTACAAACGTAATAAAACCACATAAAAACCAACTGGGAAGAAACTGTCGTTCGAGTAGAGTCAAGGATGAAGATTTTGAGATCTGTCAACATGTGAAACTAATAATTAAGGCTCCAGAGAAAAGAAGACTAAAGATAAGGAAATGGAAATGTTCTCCCATTAGTACGAAAATGTGCAATCAAAGCTCGTTGACGATATCAAAGTCGGGCCTTGACTTCATCAAATTAAAATGACGTGCAACCAACCCACATTAAACCATATCAACCATATTACAAAATTGCCTCAAGCAATAACTAGGCCATCCACATTTATAAATGGCCCCATAACTGTTCAAACTTTTATATACATTAAATAGTCAAGTAAGTAAGAAGGAAAAGAAAGAATATGAATTCATTTTTATCATTCAATGTAGTTTTAGTACTACTAGTTCTCCTTACAACGATTTTGATTTCTAGGGGAGTCGAAGCTCAAACATGTGAACCCAGTGGAAAGCTCATAGGTGTAGAACCACCACCAGGTGAATGCAAAATAGATTTCGATGCTGACTGTTGTAAACCAGGAGAATCTTACACAACTTATAAGTGTTCACCGGCGGATCGACGAGCTGTTTTGACGTTAAATGATTTTCAGGAAGGCGGGGATGGTGGCGGGGCATCAGCTTGTGATGAACAATTTCATTCTAATGATACTCCAGTTGTAGCGTTATCAACTGGATGGTTTAACAACCGAGAACGGTGTCTGCACACAATAACCATAGAAGGCAATGGACGGAGTGTGGTGGCTAAGGTGGTTGATGAATGTGACTCGGGCATGGGTTGTGACGAGGAACATGCTTATCAACCACCATGCCCTAATAATATCGTCGATGCCTCTCCTGCAGTTTGGGAAGCGTTGGGTGTTCCTCGTGAAAACTGGGGCGAGCTCGATATTACTTGGTCTGATGCTTAGTCATTTGCTTAAGCCTTTAGTACTCAATCTCAATGGGATGGTTCACAAAAAGTAATATTATTGAATCAAATGTGTATTATAAGTATAAGTTTTCGAATTCAAAAGTATGTACCAAGGAAACCTCATATCTAGTTATGTAAAATAAAACCGGATATCACTTGGTCAGATGCCTAGAGATATATATGCAGAATAAAACCGGGAAGTCTTCAGTACTCATTTGGGATCGTTGAGATTATATATTGATTTGTTTCACCTATAGATCTTATATCTCGACCATCTCCATCTTTGATTTATATATAAAGTAAAAATAATTTGCTCCCTGTTTTTTAGAATGTTTAATCAGGGAATATCCTAGAAATTGGGGATATTTTTATTTGGCACAATCTAGAAATCTTGCTAAGGGATTTTAGAAGATATTTATAAGATGATATTACTATGTTATACTTTATCCCTAATCCTTAATAATATCTTAATCAAGTATCTCCTAATTTATTGGATAAACTTAAAACGTTTTTATCCCCTTGATTTTCTCGATATTCCCCACATTCTTCTCCTCCTTTTAACTTCTCATAACCGTTTCATTTTCATCGTCGATTAATCGTCGAATTCAAAATTTTGTCGATCAATTACAACTATAAATAGAAAATGTCTAGATCAAAACAATGTGCTAGGGGGTAATCCTGATCCCGGAATCGTTGCGGCGGCTCAACGAAAAGCGCAACAAAATCTTCAACAAAGACTATCCCATTGCAAATCAATTGGAAGAAGAAGAAGAAAATCAAATTCTCTCTCAAATGACTTCAATGAGAAAGTAAGTGGTTCAAAATCTTTTATTCCGTGTTTTTGTTGATTTGAAATTGTTGAAATAGGATAGAATTGAAAAAATAGATCTTCATTTGTAGTTGCAGATTGTCAGTCAGCATTGAATTTAGTTGAATACCATACCGACTGATACTGTCGATACTGAATAGTTGAGTTCTTAGTTTGAAGACCATACCGACTAAATATTTATATTCCCAGATAATCCTGCATGTGTATCTGTCGATATGGATTTTTTTAAATTTGAGTTTGAAGACCATACCGACTGATACAATACTAGATACAGCAAACTTGTATGTCTTCTATTGGTGCTTTTTTTGAATTTTGATGACAATACCGACTGACTCTATTCGAAAACTCTGTGTAAAAAACTAGTCAGTCGTTTTGGTTTGCTATTCTATGCCGACTGATATAGGAACGAATTCGGTCATCTTTTAAAGTCTTTTGTCGGTATTTTTTTCAATTTATTTTACAATGCCGACTAAACTTTTTCAAACTCTGTGTAAAAGAAACTATTCAGTCGGTTTAGTTTGTAGTCTTTTTTTTTCTATGCCGACTGATAGTATTAGTGTTTTTCTCTCAGTTTGTAAAAGATCAATGCCGATTGAGGTTTATCACATGCCGACTTTGTTGTCTAAAATGTTTATTTATTTTTTATTTGATGGATTGTTAGATCAAAAGGTAATACATCCATAGGAAAGGGACTTGCTCCTAAGAAATCATCTAAGAAGATTATCAAGGAAGTTGGCGCTTTAACAGGGGACAATCCTCTTACCTCTCCCGAGTCCGTTCCTTCTCGTAATGGACGTAAATGTTTGGGTGCTGACAAGAGAGACACTGAGTATGTCCCGAAGGCCAGAGTAAATTAACTATCCTGCTAAGGTTAGTTTCATGATTTGGGTTGTTTTTCATAACTCCCTTCCTACTAGGGTTATGCTGAGTCCTAGAGGTATAAATGTTGATAAGGTGGAATGTCCCTTTCTGCAACACAAAATTGGAATCTGCCGAACATTTTTTGTTCCACTGCAATTTGTCTTTCTAAGGCTTGGGATTATTTCGTTAAGGTTTTTCGAATCTCATGGCCAATTCCCGAAACAGTCAAGCAACTTCTTAACGCTTGGGAGTGCAATGTGCTAAAAAGTTGATGCGAAGAGGTTTGGAGTATAATTCATTACGTTTTGTTATGGAATATTTGAAAGGAAAGAAACAGGAGGGTGTTTGGAGGAAGACAAAAAGAAGCTTCTAAGATCATTACAATCACTAAACTTACCGTGGTCCTTTGGAGTTGATGCCGACACTTTTAAAGCCATTAGTTTTAGTCAAGTTTTGCAGAACTAGGAACTGATTCTGTATATGTAATTCTTCATGAAATATGGTACTGAAAGAGTCCCCTGGTAAAAAAGATGAGAAGTTGAACAGCGCTCTCTTTGGGGACTGTTTGTTACTTGCTATTCTCTCCGTCCCATTTTAGATAAAAATGAAGGGTTTTTTTTAAGTCCCAAATTAGATAAAGGTTTTTATATTTTTACCAAGTTTTTTCTTATTTGTTCCTGCATTAAAATCAGACGCTAGAAACAATAAATGAAAAGGCTAAGAGATTTAAATATTTTAAGAATTAATATTAAGGGTATATTTTGGGAAAATTTAGTCTCTCATTTTTTTTAATCTACGTGAAAATATATAAACTTTCAACTAAACTGGAACGGAGGAGTAGTATTTCTTCGATAAAAAAAATTATGCTTATATTGCTTCTCCAGTTAAAATTGTAATTTTTTTTACTCATTTATTGTTGTAGGTAGGTTATATAATTAGTAAAATTAAAACACATTTTTGAGATTATTTCTAATAAATTGATATTTTTTAATTAATCAAAAGCCAAATAATATCAAAATATAGAGCTTTTTATATCGAAAATACAAAATCGAAAAGTTTCTTTATGAATCCTTTATTTGTCCAGTTAAATACACACAAAATAAAATCAAGTAAATGGAATCGAAAATCCTTTGTACACTGATTGGCTTGATGAAGATGCTACAATCATGATGTGGATTCATCCCACAATCTCAGACACAATCATTGCATATTTCTCCAGATCTACTTCTTCTCATCATTTGTGGACTAGCATTGAGGAAAGATTTGCTAGATCATCTTCAACTCATTCAATTCAGTTGCGTACTAAGTTGATGGCTCTTAAACTAGGTGATAAAACAATTCCTAGTTGATAAATAAGATCAAATCTCTTCCTGATCAAGTGGCTGCAGCCAGTGAGATTATTTCTGATCAAGAACTAGTTGTTATATCTGTATCAGCATTAAACGCTGATTATATACCTTTTCCAACTGCTATGAGACATCGAAATCCACCTATATCTTGCATTGAACTTCATAATAATCTTCTTAGTGAAAGCAGTTGTTAGTGAAAGGAACAAATCTTTGCTAAATGAATCTGCTAATAGAGCTTTTGCTGCACATATGCCAAGTTCAAGATCCTACACTAGAGGTTTTGGAGGACGATTTCCTAGTTACCATTATAATTTTATGAGACCTAGTAGGCCTTCTAATTTTCAATATGGCAGATCTCTCATTCTTATTTCATCCAGTAGTAGATCAGTTTCCTCTCAAACTAGCTCTATTAAGCCTACTACTACTTTTCAATCCTCATCTACTTCAACTATGGTTTGTCAAATTTGTGGGAAATCTGGTCATGGTGCTCTTGAATGTAGAAATAGGCTCAATTTTGCATATCAAAACAATCATACTCCACAACATTTGACTGCTATGCTAGCTTCTGCAAACATAATGGGTGAAAATCCTTGGTACGCTGACACTGGTGCCAACAATCATATTACACATGATGACTCAGAGATGCAAGGTGTTTTTTTCTTATGATGGTGTTTATGAGATTCATGCAACAAATGGGGAAGGTATACACATCACTCACACTGGTTATTCTTTAAATACTACACCATCTTATACTTTCACTCTTAATGATATTCATCTTGTACCAAAATCTGCTCAAAACCTTCTATCTGTTCATAAGTTTACTTCAGATAACAATTGTTCCATAACTTTTGATTGTTCTGGAATCTTTGTGAAGGATTTATCAAATGGGAAGATAATTTTACAAGGCCCACATAAGATGGACTTTATCCAATCCATTTCTTACACTCTTCTTCAAATAAAGCTCTCTCTGTTGTCACAACTACTGTACCTCCAGAAGTTTGGCATAAGAGACTTGTTCATCCTTCATTCCAAAAACTTCAGCATGTTTGAAAATTTCTATCCATAAATAATGTAATCAAAACACTAATATTCTATAATTATTGTCAACTAGGAATGAGTCACAAGTTACCTTTTACTATGTCAGTTCATTCAAATTCAAGTCCTTTAGAACTCTTACATCTTGATCTTTAGGGTCCATGTCCTGTAACATCCTTATGTGGTTATAAATATTATGTGAATATAGTGGATGATTTCTCCAAATTTTGTTGGACTTTTCATCTTTATGATAAATCTGATTTTAAGAAGATATTTTTTTCAGTTCAAGTCTCAAATTGAACTTCAATTAAATTATTTTATTAAAATTGTTAGAATTGATGGTGGTGGTGAATTTCTTAATAAAGAACTTTCCTCATTTCTTGTTGACAGTGGTATTATTTATGAAATTTCTTGCCCTCACACACCTGAGCAGAATGGTGTGGCGGAGTCTAAGCATAGACATTTGGTTGATATTGGGAGAACTTATCTCATCCGAGATGGTATCTCTGGAGCTTAATGGATGGAAGCTTTTAGTGTTACTAATTACACAATCAACATATTACCTACAAGATTCCTGGGATTCAAATCTCCATTTGAAGTTTTATTTCACAAAAAGCTAAATTATTGTTTTCTTATATCTTTTGGTTGTCTTTTCTTTCCCTGGTTAAGACCTTATGTAGCTAACAAGTAATCTCCTAGGAGTATCTCCTGCATTTTTCTAGGCTATAACAGTAATCACAAGGGTTATAGATGTTTGGATTATCAAACTGGCAGAATTTATATCTCTAGACATGTGGTGTTCCATAAAACTTCATATTATCTTAAAGCACCTCCTTTATCTGTTGTTTCATCCATAAATATAACTTCACCTACTGCTATTGTTGCTCACAGTTTTTTCTCTAGTACTGCACTTGTTCCAGATGAACCTGTATATGTTCTGTCTTCTTCTACATCTGAATCTCCAGATGTTATGCTTACTACTGCTGCTCCAGATGTCTCACCTGCTATTCCTGCTATTACTTCTGAAAATGGTTCTACTTCTCCAACCATTTCTTCTGGTGAAGCTCCACCAGCATTATCTAAGCCACCTGCTAATGGGCATCTTATGACTACAATAGGGAAACATGGAATCTTCAAGAAAAAGGTGATCTCTACAAAGCACTCTTTTTATGCTGCCTTAATTGCTTTAACTCCACCACAAATACCTACTTGTGCTAGTCAAGATAAGAAATACCCAAAGTGGAATGCTTCTTTAGTTGATGAGTATAATGCTCTTCAATCTGCTGGTACTTGGTCCATTAATCCTTATGATCCATCGCAGAACCTTGTAGGTTGTAAATGGGTTTTCAGAATCAAGTATAAACCATATGGTTCTATAGATGGATATAAGGCTAGACTAGTAGCCAAGGGATTTCATCAACAAGAGGGTATTGATTATAATGGCTTTTATCCCAGTAGCAAAACCAACAACAATCAGAATCATTCTAGCACTAGCAATTATTTCAAATTGGCATATCACTCATCTTGATGTGAGCAATGCTTTCTTACATGGAGATCTAGTTTAGTATGTTTACATGACTCAACCATGTGGATTTGAGGACCCTGATCATCCATCCTATGTCTGTAAACTTCACAATCTTTATATGGGCTTAAACAAGCACCAAGAGCTTGGTATGACAAGTTGCTCACTGTTCTTGTCTCTTATGATTTCAAGATCTCTTCTGTTGATTCTTCACTATTTGTGCAAAAGGTGGGTTCAAGAATTATAGTTCTCCTAGTTTATGTTGATGATATTCTACTCACTGCAACTCTAAGGCTTACTGTACTAAGTTAACCACTCAACTTCAAACTCATTTTCCAATTAAGGATCTGGGTCAACTTCATTACTTCTTAGGTCTTGAGGTCAAAATGAATGTTCATGGTTTTTTCCATCTCAAACAAAGTATGCTCTGGATATTCTTACCAAGTTTGATATGGATGAAGCTAAGTGTTGTTCCTCTCTTGTACATGTTGGTTCAAAACTTAAGGCTGATTCTAGTGGGCTACTACCTAAACCTTCTTCTTATAGGTCTCTTGATGGTGCTTTACATTATCTTACCTGGACTAGACCTGAGATTGGCTATGCAGTCAATCAGGTATGTCAACATATGCGAAATCCTACAAATGATCATTTTGTGGCTTCTAAGAGAATTTTGAGGTATATTAAGGGAACAATTGACTATGGTGTCTTATTTAGCAAAGGATTATGTGTTGTGCATGGTTTTAGTGATGCAGACTAGGCTGGAGATCCAGATTCAAGAAGGAATACTAGGGATACTGCATTTTCTTTGGTTACAATCCCATCTCTGGGTCTAGTAAGAGACAATCCACAGTTGCAAGGTCTTCTACTAAAGCTGGGTTCATAAGCTTAGCAAATTCTGTTGCTGAGGTGTTATGGGTTTGCCTTATTGCTTGCTTGATTGATTGATTAAAGGTATAGAAGGTATCAGTGATGACAATCAACAACAATCAAACTAACAATCCTGAAAATTGCTTGTTTGATTGATTTAAAAAAAAATAGGGTTTTCAGATTTTTTTACGTTTGAGTTTTATTCTTCAACCTAACCGTAAAATTATTTTTTCAAGCTTTTACGTTTGGGAAATCTCAAAACCCAAACGTAACTGGTTCCTCAAATTATTTTATGGTTGAGTTATTGGAAACAACAACCGTATATCTTGAAAAGTAAGATGAAGATAACATCTTACAGTTGGGATTATGAAACGTAAACTATTTACGGTTAGATTCGAAAGCGGCAGTGCTAGAGGTGGACCAATGGAGATGGACCAAATTGGTCCACATGCTCTCCACTAGAGGATTTATAAGGGTGGGATTTTTAAGTTATTGATGGGACCCTAACATATTAATCTAACGGTGGAGAGGCCTGGTCCTCATTTGGACGGTCCACCTTTAGTGTTTTTAGGTTCGAAAGTGCAAACCCAACCGTAAAATAATTTGATAAGCATTATTTTTTTATATTTTTAAGGTTATGTCTTCTGAATTGTTCAATTTCTCAAAGGTTGGTAAAGCCTTTCACTCTCTATTGCATACTACTCTGTTTTGCAGCTAAAAACAGAGAGATTAAGAGATGATCGAATGCCCAAATTGTTAAGTGTTTTTGATTAGTTTATACGCTGCAATTAGAAACATTTGGTGGGAAATGGAGATTCTTTCACAAGTATCTTATGCAAATTTGTTTCTTGGAGAAAACAAGAGTTATTGTAGAGGATGAACACCTGAAGAGAACAAACAATTTGAGAATGCTCTTACAGTATTTAATAAAGAGACACCGGCTCGATGGAAGAAGATTACATCTATGATCCATTGAAAGACTGTCATGGATGTATTGAGACATTATAAAGAATTAGAAGATGATGTTAGTCATATTGAAGTTGGTTTGTATCCAATTCATTCACCTTCATCTTTTACATTAAGTGAGTGAATAATTTTCTCGTGCATACGCGGCTCCGGTGGTGGTGGTGGTAAGAGACTTCCCTCGGATAGAGCAGACCAGGAGAGGAAGAAAGGAGTTCCATTGGAAAAAGAGGAGCAATGTAATTCCCTTCAGAATTGGTTTTCTTATCCTTAGCTGTATGAATTGTATTATCTCTTCATGTCGAAAATTTGTAGTTACATCGAAAAGTCCAATTAGAAGCTACAATGAACATGCAATTAAAAGTGAATTGATAAGGTAGTTGAACTACCTATAAATTTTATCGATGATTTGGCTGTTGTTGTTGGTAACATAGCTTTTGAATGATTCAATTTCAGGTTATTTCTATTGGGTCTTAAGAAGTATGGAAAATGGGATTCTGACTCAAGTAGCAAGCTATGTTCAGAAGTACTTCATAAGGCAACTTTCATGGACCTCATGTTTGAACAAAATGGTGATGAATTTTTCAGTTTCGCAATAGTTCACTATCTTCAACACAACCATTGGAAAGAAAAATTTACGATTAGGTAAAGAGCATTGAACCCAACCGTATACAAAATTACGGTTGGTTTTTACCCCTAAACCCAACGTAAGAACAAAAAAAAAAAACTACATAATCAATTATAGTGGGGAATCAAAAATTGAACCTAATAGTAACTTAATTTACGGTGATTTTTTTTTTCAAACCTAACCGTAACTGGTGCAATAAATATTCATGAACATAATGAGTTACAGTTGTGTTCGATTAACAAAACACAACCGTAAAAATTTCACGATTGGATAAATATGTCTTACGGTTAGGTACGAGATAAAATCCCAACCGTAAGTTGCCCTGAATCACAAAAAATATCCATCAGTAGGTATGTAAAATTTGTTTTCTCTATCATATAATTTTTTTTTTATTTTTCTTTTTTTTCCCACCAAAATAAAATATATAAAAATATGATTTAGTTTGATTACGTATATATGACATGATTTTATTAGTTTAATTTATTAACTAATTAGATTAATTATTACTAACTAAATAGGAATAATTTAACCATTATAAAAATATAACATATAAAGGTTTTTAAAAATTTACATCTAAAGATCCTATTTTATCATTATATAAAAAACCTCTTTATTAAAATCATAACCCCTATATAAGGGTTTTAATTATTCATCCTCTTTTTCATCCATGAAATTTTATTCTGGGGTAGATTGTAGCCACTTAACGTAATACAAATACAATGATAAAGTCGGTGAATAAGGTACCAATGACTTAAATACAGAATTCGTCACACCCTAAATCCTATTAAACGATTAAAAAGGAAAAGGAGTTTTTATCTTGGAAATTATGAAAAATGTAGTATGTAAATATTCCAAAAACTTAATCCAACTGGGCAGCCGCCGGCTCCATCAGTTTGAGATGAGTACAAACTACCAAGTATATACTTACATTATAGTATTTGCCAATTCCAGCAAGCTGATTAAGAACATGTGTATATAATATATGTACAGTAACGTTTTAAACTAGCTAGCTAGCCGCTGTGGAAGACTGCAGGTTCAATACTGGCGCATAATTATATACAGTATATTTTTTTCAATTAATCTGTCTTCCTACTTCATTGCTTAGCTAGATACAGTATATGGACTATGGGGTTTGGCGTATTTGCGAATTATTAAGCAGAATAATCAACAATTATATACATATGGAAATTTAATCAATATATTATTTGTTACTAGCTATGTTCCAAGAACAAAGCCATCTTTGGTTATTCTATTATGGGGGGTTTGTGGCAAAATTTTGACTTTTAAACCTACTCTCTCAACATTATTTTGATGCATTTATGCATGCTCCTAAAATCAGTATCTTGGCAAGATATAAATACCAATGGCACTTTAGCTAACAAGTAATATCCACAAACAATAATTAAGCATATCTTAAATTGTATAAACCTGAGCTAGTTTGAGAATTGAGCACAGTGAGACAATCAATATGGCAGATAGTAATGGTTTCTCTTATTTCCTTCTTGTGATAGTTTTAGTATAGGTGGTAATACCATCTTCAGAGGCACTCTCAACCACTTTTTATCATAAAGTTTGTCCAAAAGCCCTTCCAACCATTAAGAAGGTGGTCACTGATGCTGTGAACCGTGAAGGCCGAATGGGCGCTTCTTTGCTTCGCCTTCATTTCCACGATTGCTTTGTTAATGTAAGCTTGTATATTGGTTAGTTGTTAATTATCAAGTTCTTAACCATGTCAATTTAAATTTTATCTTAAAGGTTTATAAAAATGCAGACACTCTACTAGCTACGTACAAAGTACAACTAATCTCTCTTTATTGTAATTGGCGTTTTAAAGGGTTGTGATGGATCAGTTCTTCTTGATAGCACAACAACAATAGATGGGGAAAAAACTGCGTTCGGCAATAACAATTCATTAAGAGGATTTGAAGAGGTGGACAGGATCAAGTCAGAGGTTGACAAAGTCTGTGGTGCTCAAGTTGTCTCTTGTGCTGACATCTTGGCCGTTGCTGCTCGCGATTCTGTCGTCCAGGTAACGAAAAATAAATTACATTGGTTTGGGCTATTTGCCACCTAACTGAAGAGAAAAAACGAGTTATTGATTTAGTACGGTTTCCATGCACATGCTTTTACAGTTAGGAGGACCTACATGGATGGTAGAACTAGGTCGAAGAGACTCGACAACAGCAAGCCGAACTGATGCCAACAATGCTTTTCCAGCTCCCTTCATGGACCTTCCAGCTCTCAAAACAAGCTTCCAAAACGCAGGGTTAGATGAAAAAGACCTAGTTGCATTATCAGGAGGACATGCCATAGGGTTTTCTCAATGTAATAACTTCAAAAACCGGATTTACAATGAATCCAACATCGACCCGTTATTTGCCAAGAATCGAAAATTAACGTGTCCTTCCTCTGGCGGTGACACCAGACTTGCTCCATTCGATCCAACAGCTGTGAAGTTCGATACACTATACTTCAAAAATTTGGTGAAAAGAAGAGGACTACTTCATTCAGACCAGGCTTTATTTAACGGTGTATCAACTGATGCATTAGTAAAGAGTTACAGTACTCATGCTGGTGCTTTTGCAGCTGATTTTGGAAAGTCTATGATTAAAATGGGAAGGAATAAGCCATTGGAAGGAAATTCGGGAGAAATTCGTGTGAATTGCAGAAGGATTAATTAAGAGATCACATAATATGGCTTACTCAGTTGGTTGTATGTATCTGTTTCATATTTTGCTTGTTTTCTTTTTACTGTTGTGGCAAATGTTAATATGAGTCTTTCTTTCGTTTATCATCACCAAGAGGAACAGAATAATTGGCGATACACATTTTAATTCAATAAAGACATATTATAATAAGTTGTTTACAGTTCACGACTGTTGTTGTTTAAGTTATTTGTTAGACCTCTTGTTTGAATATGTGATCTGGGGGCTTGATTTATTTTAAGTTTTATTTTTTTATTTTTTTTGTATTGAGAGAGAGAATTCATTAGTTATTTTAGTTTAATATCTCTGTTAAATTATGAGATGATTTTTTTAATTGTTTTGTTCACTTTTGTGCTTTTCTACGCGGCTTGTTAAGGATAACAATTCGAGCAATCGGGAAGAGGACTCGCCCTCCATTGCAAGAGAAACTTGATAATTGTAGAAACTTTGTTTTTGGGGCTCCTGCTCTTTCACGAAGGGCACTTTTAAATTCTAGTGTCTAGAATGAGGCTAAGGGGTATTCTAATATATAGTAAATGTCTAAATTATCTTTGAATAATTTATATTATCATATAATCTTTTTATTTACTCTTAATTTATATATTTTTTTAATTTTTAATTTTTAATTTATTTTAATTTTTTTATTTTATTGGCTTTTCCATAGACTTCTAGTTGACAAAGAGGGTTCTATTGACTATTATATTTTTTATTTATTTCAAATTTTTATTCACTAAGAACTTAGCCTTAGGTGGTTATCCAAACACTTAGATAAAGTGATTAAGTTCATTAACTCAAATTAATTGAGAATGGTTTAACTATTACCAAAAATATATGGATAAGGGATTATTCACTTTACTATTTAATGGTCGTATTTTGTTATTGTGGAGCCCTTGAAAAAGAAGGATCACTAAACCAGATTTTTAATCCTGGCTAATTTGAAGCTTATGCATTTTATTTGAGGCCTATCGAATAAGTTAAAATAGGATAATTATGGAGTAACTTTAAGAACATCCACCTATTTTTGTTATTGGCTAATGTACCCCTAACTAATTCGTGATAATTAATTCAATTAGTAGTTGTTTAATCTTGTTAGTTGTGAAACTAACTAGTGTTAAGTAATCATCAAAACATGAAAAAAATTTGAGAAATTTTGAATTTTTTTTAAGTTAATCAAACTAGAATCGGTGGATACGATGGATAACGTATGTCGACTTTGGGTTGTTGTTCCTCAATCACGAAGGACACTAGAATCAATGGATATTTCCTTTTATAAAGGCTAGTTGTAGCAATCGGCTGATGTGGATGTTATTATAAAACGATCATGCTACACTTTCATAAAGAGAAATTTCATTCATAGTTTGGAAAATTAGCGCATTCCATTACATAATTTAGTACGCGTATTCTTGAAGCTCGCCCATTAATACAATGAACCTCCGAGCACGTTTGTTCAGCATGATGTATTCTCTTGCGTACATGAACATTGTTTCCCATTTCGTATTCGCCATACGATATGAAATCGTTCGCCCTGAAATAATAATGGTTTAAATTCTTTATTTCTTACTCTGTGTGCCGCCCTATTATTCCTTGGTGCAGTTACTAAATTAAATAATTACACGTTTGTATGAAAACATCAAACGATTATATAGGGATAACCATGCCGGATTACCCACTTTGTCGCTACGAGAAGTTTTGGGATGATGCTCGGCAATAATTCTTCTAATTTTACGGAATTCTCGCATTTTTATTTTGATAGTCGAATCTAAACTTTGGGTCTCTCCATTTGAGATGTTTAGGATTCCCGGTGCGCTCACAGAAGGATTCTTTGACTCTCTTCCTAAACATCGAATAAATTTCATCCAGACGTTTGTGGAAGACGGGAATGAACGACTTAATGAGCTCATCCGCATCTTCTTCAGGTTCTCATGTCATTTTCCATCTCTATTTGAGTAATGGATGAAGTGGGAGTCAGTAAAAGGTGTAAGTTCGGGGCAAATTGGGTCTGGGATAGATGTTCTTCTTATATAGAGGAGGACCCAATAGCTAGTTTTTTTAAAAAACTTAAAATATGGGTGAAATAGTCAATCACAATTGTTTGATATATACATCCACGTCGTCCGATTGTGTCTTATAAAAAACATTGAAAACTAGGCTTGTTACAATCAGTCTATATTTTTTTTTATTTCACATATAACGATTTTGGTTCATCAACAACGCTGAAAACTTGGCTTGTTCAAGTTGGTCGATAATAAGTCCACATTGAACAATTTGGTCCTACAAAACAACCAGAAAAATTGGTGTTTCCTTTGCCTAGAATCGTTCGATATGGATGTCCACATCGAACGATTGTATCCTAAGAAACAAACAGAAAATTGGTATTTTCTCAGGCCCCAGAATCGTTTGACATGAAAGTATACATCCACCGATTCTCTATCCCTGGCAAACTTTAAGCAATTTTTACCTAGAATTTTTGATATGTATAGCCATGTCGAACGATTATCAACTTGTAATTTATGCAAAAAAATAGAATCAGTAGATAGGAATGTCAACATCGAACGATTGTTGCTTAAAAAACTGCCAGAATACCAGCATTTTTTGTTCAAATTGTAGTTCCAATACAAAAGTTTTAAAACCAACTAAATTCATTCATTCATAAACTAATAAACCTAACATGCATGTTTAAATTCAAACAACAAACATAAGTTAAAGACATAATCATCCGTAGTTAAAGATATAAGTTTAAAAAACAAGAATCCATTCATTCACCACGACCACGACCACCTCGACCTTGTTTTCCAGGTCCTTGTTGAACGTCATCATTATCACCACTATCATGTTGGCCATCTCTATCTTGAACCCTGCTTGATTCACCCCGATCGAGCACCCCTTCTCACTCTAGTTTTTCTCTTTGGCTCTGTCTCCATCCTCTCCCCCATACATAACACCAGCTTTTTCATCTTCTAGAGAGTTGTATTATGCAATTTTCCTCTGATTCTCTTCAACATGTTCTCCTTTTACCATACAAGCTTTTGCTTTGTTGATCAGATATGTGATTCGTCTTGTCTGTTTTCATTTCAAACAACAAACATTTTACAAGTCATTCCAAACCATTAAAAAACCATAAGAGACTACAATACATACCAAAACATCGAGAGATCTATCCCGGTCCTTATTTAAGGGACTCTCATATATTCATATCACACGAGCATGAGAAATATTATTGTACCACGCTATGTAATCAGATATACTTCGGCATCTTAGTTCGTAGTCTTATCCATTTCAATTATGCGATACCTCCTATCATCCCAATCCTAGGATGATGGTAAAGGATCGTGAACGAATTTCATTCTCAAAAGGACCTACGTTTGGCCTTGTCCACTTTATATTTTTCTCCAAAAGAGGCCATGGTGATCTGTTGTACACCATCACATTGTCTCGCCACTCTTGTTGAGTTGTACAGTACATAGCCTTTTGGGTGAAACAGAGGTCTAAAATAACGTTGTTCCTCGCACCCAACCATAATTCTTCCGCTAGTTCTTTTCTGTAAGGGTGAAAGACGATATCATTCGTCATCAAGTTGTCTAGTTGTTGCCTCAAATCCAGGAGTTCTTTCACCTGACTCTTTGTCTTGCCGTTGAAAGAGTATTTATTTCCAAATAAATTATCGTCCCAATTACCATTCACACTGGCCATCTTAGCAAACTCTGGGAAGTGTAAGTATATCCGTAGCTACATCAACCTAGGAATATGTGTGAGAAAATAAAAAGTAAGATAAACAATATAACATAACTAAACCCCTTGAATTACCTGAAAAAGAGCCACATTCCCTCCGACTTGGGTCCTGTATAACCTAGTACACTTTCCCATCTTATTCAACAATAAGGAAATGCAAGCACTGCCCAAGAGTAGTCACGGACTCCGTTCAATGGTTCCACTAACTGGATTTAGTTGGCGTTCACCGGATTACAAAAACGTCGGGGAATATAACAGATCCCAAAATGTAGAAAATATATTCGGTGTTTGTATCATTGATACGGTGTTCGGTTAGCTCACCTCTTTCATCAAGATCCTTTATTCCCGAGAACTGTTCTCTCAGGCTCTTGAGATTAAATATTATATGTTTTGTCTCAAATACTATCATCTCCCTCTTGTTATGGTTCGCATCCCAATCAAACACCCTCGAAGTGAACTCATAGATGAACTCCCAACTAAGCACACTCATGTATCCGGGACCCTTCACGGGTTTACCTCCTACGTTGAGACCTATGATCAACTGGACGTCATTTGGGTTTATTATTATTTCCCCAAATGGAAGATGCATAGTATTTGTTTTTGCGTAATATCTCTTGAGGAAGGCAGAAACAAGGGGTTTTTCATACCCAACCACCGATTTATTTACTCCATACAACAACCCTGAATTTTCGATGAGCTGGACGACTTGGGGTGCTTCTCTATACAGTGGCCATAAAATCATTTTTTCACTGATGATTGGTGTTTTACAAGACGCACGTCATCGTGCGATCCTAAATAGCATATCATGACAAATTAGAAAGTGCATGATAGCTTAAGTAAAAGTAGACGACATAACATAAGGTTGAGATACTTTTCGTGGTTGTACAGACCGCATCCCAACTATGTTGGTACCCACATAAAAACTCTCATCCATCACTGGTTAAACCATGAATAGGCTCATTCGGACCGCGACCTAACATTAACTCAGGCTTTGTCAAGTATCCTCATTTCTTCTTCGTTTCCGCCGCTGCATCTTTATCTTTATCTCCTTGTTATAGTTTTTGTTGTTGTTTTTATTGTGGTGGTTCTTCACCTCCTGGTATTTCTTTATCATGGCTCTTGTTATCTTTGTTATCACTTACTTCTTCGTTTTGAACTCTATCAAATTCTATATAAGAAGAAGATTATTCTTCTCTTTGGTGCTCCACTTGACTTGGTTTATTGATGGAAATCGATTTGTATGCCGAACCCCTACGGTGTTTAACCCCCAAGTTCTTACCACCCACTCGAAGAGGTCCCAAACACGGAGGATGAGCAAGATCATGTTTTTTCTTCAATATTTTTTCTGCTTGGTTTCCTTTTCCCTAAAAAGTACGAAAACATACGATAATCGACAATTGAATTCAAGTGAATTTAAGAATTTCAATACTACAATTGGCCATCACGATACATGCACATCCAAAGATTTCTAGCAATTTAAACTACAAAATCGTTCAATTTAGGTGTTTATATCCACCGATTCTAAGCTGAAAAGCCACTAGAAAAATTAGGCGTTTTCTCAACATACAATCGTTTTATATAACCACCTATATCGAACGATTCTGGGAATTTCACATATTTACATTTGGTCTATGTGGGTATTGCACATCCACCGGTTCTATACAAAAACACAAACAGGGAAATGGGCAGTTTCTTCAAAACCAGAATCGTTCGATATAAATGGCCATATCAAATGATTCTGGGTCGATGTTCTTCGTGGCTTTTCAAATACTTTACAATCAGTGGACGGGGGAATGAATATTGACTGTTTCTCATAGGAATCATTCAATGTGAACATGAACATCGAACGATTGTGGTTATCATAGAAAAGCCATATTTCATAATTTTTTTATTTTTAAGTGTAGGCATATTGAAAATGTTATCTTTATTTTTATTTAGCAAAAAATTAAGTTATGATTTAGCTAAGTTGGATTAGTGTAATCCTAATCAGAAAGTTTAAGGTTCAGATTATGTATGAAAGCTTCTGTTTTGGTTGAAGGATACTTAAGGAACTAATATCTTTTTAACTATCACAGGTAGCATATTGGTTTATATGTATTGTTGTGGGGTTGTTCTTCAACTGATGATGGGAGGTTGAAGTACACTTGTACCTGTGAAGCATGAGGTGGACTCCATTCTATCCTTTTGTTTAAATAAAGGTTTTCTCCATCATTGAATGACATGAGAAGATAAAATTGGAAGTTTACCAAGCTGAAAAATACCCTGATTCTACAGATATATTGTTCTCTGTCAAATAATCTAAGGTATGTGCCTAACTATATCTTATATGAATGAATTATCTAGTTAAAGAATTTAAGATCCTAAACATAAAGTAAAACAAAAGTTATATTTATAATCATGCTTAGCTTATAGAAATTATGTTTAGTTTCTGATATGCTAACATTGGATCCGAGCTACAGGTTTAAACAATATCCTACAACTAGTATATGTTCTTTTCGTTTATAATCAAATTATATTATATGATGTATTGCTTCAGCAGTTTTTATGTGTCTTTGTTGTATGATGTTGTAATGCCAAAGTGATACTCTAAAGAGGAAACCAAGGTGCATATTCTTGAGTTAATGAAATGCATAAAGTTGTGTTCTGGAGGTCACTTGTATGAGAATATCCAAAGGTGAATCATACTTATAACATCTTGAATCGAGCAAAATAATTTGCTTATATATGGTAGGTGATAATTCTTTGAACCCAAAGGTGAAAAGAAATTTTTGTATATTATATATAAGCCAATTAGTTTTTTTATATGGTTTAGGACTTAGATATATCGTAGTTTTGTCCGAAGATGAAGTTATAGGATATAGAGTTTGAACTCAGAATGGTTATTATAAAGAATTAATAACTTATCAGTATGTTTTGATTTATTGTACCTATATGATATTTCATATCTTGATGTTCTATGCATGATCATATCATAAGTTTTAATGGTTTATTATGTTGCAATGATTAACATATCATTCATATGAAATAGAATCAAAAATTTAAATGTTATCACAGTTATAACCATGAATCATGTCCAAGTTCAAGGGTTTATAGCTGGTATTGAGCCATTGAATGACACAAATTACTCAATATGGAATTCACAAGTTTAGATAGCTTTGGGTTATTTGGAATATGATATCAGTTTAAGAGAACCTAAACCGAAAATATTTTTCATATTTTCAAGAGAAGTGAAAAGCGGGATTATCTTAAATGAGAAAGTGTGAATATGATGAGTCTTCTTATTATTCGTGGTTTTATTCCTGATGTTATACATGTTGGTATTCCTATTAAAGATACATCTAAAGAACTTACGGAGGTCATTAAGTCGCAGTTCACAAGTTCAGCGAAGTATATAGTTGGCACATATATAGGTCAGTTATCTTCGATGTGGTATAATAATGAAGGTAATGTTCGAGATCATGTTCTTCAGATGGAAGATCTGATCTACAAGTTAAGGGGCCTAGACATGAATCTTATTGATGACTATCTAACTTCTGAAACAGTTTGAGGGTTTCAAGAATGTTTATAATATGGGTGACAAAAAGTGGGATGTAAATGAATTGATTGCTTATTTTGAGCAAGAAGAGAAAAGAAAACACCCCAAAACTACAGAATATGCACATCTTTCTATTGCTGGTTCTAGCAAGAAGAAATTCAAAAAAAACAGCTGATAAAAGGAAACCTTTTGAGCAGACAAAGGAAACTTTGAATAATGAGTTAGCTAATAAAGAAAACAGCCTAACAACTGATAAGAATAATAATTCAGTAGCTAAGAAGGATAACAACTCAATATATAAAGCGTGTTTCTTTTGTAAGAAGCCTGGGAACATTAAGAAACAATGCTTCAAAAATCAGAATTGGCTGAAAAAGCAAGAGAAAAAGAAACAAGGTACATATTTTCAGATGATATGTTTTGAGATTTATCTTTTAGATACTCCTTTGAACACTTGGTAGTTAAACACTACGCAGAAACAATTCATATCACTAATTCCATGTAGTCTCTCATAAACAAGAGGAATCTAAGTGAGGAAGAGTGGTGTCTATATATGCCAAATACTCAAGGAGTTAATGTTGAAGTTGTTGGAAATGTGCAACTGACTCTCGAATCTGGATACTTTTTGGAACTTTTTGATGTGTTTTATGTACCTAGTGTAAGAAGGAATTTTATATCAGTTGGTATACTTGATACCAAGTTTTTCCTTTTCTTTTAGTGGTGAATCTATAAGTATTTATCATAACTTTCAACTTGTTAGTTTTGCACCGCTTGTTGATAATCTATGCAAGTAGAATGTAGATCTTGGTTCTACAAAATCTGCATCGTGTGTGAATGTTATTACTTCTAGTTCAAATTCTAAGAGTACTAAAAGAGGTTTAAATTCTGGCAACTCTTCTATGTTATGGCATCAACGTTTGGGGCATATATCTAGAGAACGTATGGAGAGACTTATAAGAGAAGGGATTTTGCAGCAACTAAAGTTTTCAAATTTCGTTACTTGTATTACTTGTATTAAAGGGAAACTTGTTAAGATAAGAAAGAAAACAGCCAAACGAAGTAAAAATTTGCTTGAAATTGTGCATGCAGATGTATGTAGTCCTTTTACTATTGCTTTTAGAGGCGGGAACAGATACTTTATTACTTTCATAGATGACTTCTCTCGTTATAGGTATGTGTATCTTAATCATCAAATGTTTGATGCTTTTGAGGTTTTCAAAACATATAAGGCAGAAGTTGACGATCAACTTGAGAAAAGATTAAAGTGTTGAGATGTGATAGAAGAAGTGAATACTATGGAAATTTAGATTCTTTTGTGCAAAATCATGGAAAACTACTAGATTTTCTATGAAAACATGGAATAGTACCTCAATTCACAATATCTGGATCACCGGAGCAAAATGGAGTGGCTGAAAGGCGAAACAAAACATACAACGACATGGTCCGCACCATCCTATGGGATTCTACCCTATATGAATACTTTTAGGGAGAAGCGTTGAAGACAGCGGCATATATACTGAATCGGGTTCCCGGTAAAGCAGTACATATGACTCTTTTCAAAATATGGACAGATAGAAAACCTAGTCTTTATCATTTTCATCTATGGGGTTGTCCAGCTAAAGCAAGAGTTTATAACCCATTTTAAAAGACACTTTATTCACGTACTATAAGTTGTTTCTTTTATGGTTATCCAAATAAATCAAAGGGTTACAGATTTTATTCTCCATCTAAGCCTTTCAAAATTGTTGAAATCAATAATGCTAAATTTCTAAAGGATGATGAAACCAATGGGATAGAAAAGTTGTATTTGAAGAAGTAACTCCTTCGGAACAAATTGAAAGTCCTATTCACAAGCAATCTGAAACTGGTATTCCAGAATCTTCTAAAGGTACTGAAGAAGGTCAACCGGTTCTATGAAGATCATCTAGACTGAGAAAAACTATAGTGAAACCAGGTTTTAATACTTTCATGGTCGAATTAGATTGTACATCTAATGAAGAAGATGAACCATTTATATATTCACAAGTAGTGATTGGAAAAAATGCTCATTTATGGCTTCTTTCCATAGATGACGAGCTGCAATCAATGTAAAAGGATGAAGTTTGGGATATCGTGGATCTTCCTGAAGGTGAAACAACAATTGGTTGTAAATGGATTTTGAAAATCAAAAGAAATGGTGATGGGAGTTTCGAAAGGTACAAGGCCAGACTTGTAGCAAAAGGTTATACACAAGAAAAAGGTATCGACTACGAAGAAATCTTTTCTCTTGTTTTTAAGAAGGATTCTTTTAGAATTATCATGGCCCTGGTAGCTCATTTTTATCTATAATTATTTCATATGGATGCGAAAACAACGTTCTTGAATGGTGAACTAGATAAGAAGATCTACATGAAACATTCGGAAGGTTTAACGTCTAAAAAACAAGAGGAAAAAGATTGTTGCTTGAAGAAATCTATGTATGGGTTGAAACAGGCCTCTAGGAAATGGTATCTAAAGTTTGATCAAGTGATAACCTCGTTTAGTTTTGTTGCAAATATTTTTGACATATGCATGTTTGTGAAAACTAGTGGGAGAAAGTTTATGTTTCTGATTCCCTATGTTGATTTTGTTTACAACTAATAATATTCATATTCTACATGATACTAGGAACTTTCTCTTAACTAATTTTGAGATGAAATATTTCGGAGAAGCTTCTTATGTCCCAGGGATTAAGATAATTCGTGATAAAAACATGGGTTTGATGGGTTTATCTCAAGAAGCATATGTTAAGAAGATTCTGAAAAGGTTTGAAATGCATAATTGTGCAGCGGGTGAAGCACCTATTGTTAAAGGTGGCACTATTAATAAACTGGAATGTCCAAAATCAGAACTGGAAAGGAGTTGAACCGACTCAAAACTTTATACATCAGCAATCGGTAGCTTAATGTATCGAACACAATACAGGTGAATCTCATTGGAAGCCAGTAAAGAAAGTGTTCTGATACTAGCATCGAACAAAATATTTTCTGCTTGCTTACAGAAGATCGAAAGAGTTAGAAGTCGAATGTTTTCCTGATTCAGATTTTCTAGGCTCAGATAGTCTGAAATCTACTCTAGGTTATGTTTTTATGTTCGCTAACAGTGCCATTTCATCTAAAAGTGTGAAACAATCTATACAATCTCAATCTACAATAGAGGAAAAATATATTGTCTGTTACGAGGCGACTGCTCAAGCTGTTTGGTTAAGAAAAATTTATGAAGGTTTTCAAGTTACAGATTGTGTATCTAGACCAATAAATTTTTACCGTGATAACTAAGTTAAAATTAGTTTTGTGAAAGATAATCAAGGAATATGAAGAGCAAAACATATTTATGTTAAGTATTTCCCAATAAAACGCAAAATCAAGGATCGAGAAATTGTTATTTCTATGTTTCTTCTGATCGTATGCTTGCATATCCTATGACGAAAGGTTTAAGTCTTAAAGTGTTTAAAGAGTATGTGTCCGTTATGGGTGTTGTTGATATATTTTTTTTTTCCTGAAGTGTGTATATTTTGGTTATATGTTATATAATCAATTACTTCAGTTTTGCATATCAACATGTTCTTGTTTTATATGCTCTTATCATATGCTTTTGTTGATTCTCTTAAGTGAGGTATAATAAAGTTTCTATTTTTGCAGATGAAAACACTAGATGTTTATGCCAGTTAAAAATATTAACTTAATGACAATGGACCGCCTATTTTATTATTATAAAAACGAACTATGCATCATATAAGTGGTGCTAAGTCTTTGTAGTTGTTTTCTAGCATGTTGTTTAACTTAATTAAGGATACAGTTCTTCATATTTTACCTTGCTGATTGGGATTGAAGTTTTATAAAATTAAAAGGATAGCCACTTAGAATTCTTTTACTGCTATCTAATCCAAATTCTTTATTTTATTTAATGTTTCCAAAGTTGGAGAATGTTAGCTTTATATTGGTTTAGCAACAAATTGAGTTGTGATTAGACTAAGTTGGATTAGTATAATCCTAATAAGAAAGTTTAAGTTTCAGATTATGTATGAAAGCTTCTGTTGTGGTTGAAGGATACTTAGGGAACTAATATATCTTTAACTATAACATGTGGCATACTGATTCATATGTGTTGTTGTAGGGTTTTTCTTCAACTGATGATGGCAGGTTGAAGGACACATGTACCTGTGAAGCATGAAGTGGACTCCATTTTAACCTTTTGTTTAAGGAAAAGTTTTTTTCATCATTGAATGACGAGGTAGAATTTGAAGTTTTCCAAACTGAAAAATTACCTGATTCTGCAAGATATATTGTTCCCTGTCAAATAATCTAAGGTAAGTGCCTAACTACATCTTATATGTTTCTGAATTTAAGATCCTAAACATTAAGTAAATTTTTTTGAACACATAAAGTTATATGTATAATCATGCTTAGGTTAAATAAATTATGTTTAGTTGTTGATATGCAACAGAACCTAATTAATTAACATGAATGGGTTGATAGAAAAGTACATGATTCGAGCCATTTGTTGTGCTTGTATCGAGTTGGGAGTTTTTTCGTCTTCAGTAACCGTTTTTTTCTTCGAATGTTTATTTCGAGTTGCTTGTCCAATTTTTGGAACGCTTTCACTAGGTTCAGTTTCTCTAATGATTTGAGCGGCACGCCTCTGGTTTTTTTCTTATGTAGAAAAATCAAACGATTAATCGTTTTTTGAATCGTCGATTATTGACGATGTTTTATGTCGCAATGGAAAATAAAAGGGAGAAGAGAGGATAAGAGAACAAGAAGAATCGATTGTTACGAAATGTAAATGAAAAATAGATTAGAGTAATTAATTTTAGTAATTGGTTTTAATATTAGACTGTAATATTAGGTTTTAGTAGAGGGTAATTTAGTTGGTTTATCCTATTTTAGAAAGCCTTCATCCATTCATATAAGGGGACATAAAATTAAATAGGCCTCAAATTAACTAGGTTTTTAATTATACTGCCAGAAGTCAATAAAATGGGATTGGTACGTATGAGAATTTACGGGCTTAAACTAATTAAAAAACGAGCCTCCTAAAGGTGGACTAATAAAGAGTATCCAAATTGTATTAATGCCCTCCACCACTAAATTTGGAGGGGTGGACCTTTTATGAATACCATAGATTGATTACTTGATTTTTTTGGTCCACATTAAGATAAATTAAGGTACATATATATGAAAAAATCAAACTTAAAAAACTGGATCTAATGAGCACCGAGAGTATATTATTATTACAAACACTAATGAGAATGTAATTTTTGTTACTGGTAGTTAGCAAATGAGTGTTGGCTCTTGATTAAAATACATGATCCAGGGACGGAAAACAACCTATACTTGGGGTATGTGTACACATCAATTCAAGAATAAGCAACACTTGATATTTTGAACACGAAAAATCGTTGAAAAGCTTTTTGAACTTAATCCAAAATGGAACCATGTTAGCTATAACTGATATGAGGAGAAAAAAAAAAAGATTACAATGCCAGCAGGTTTGAAGTACGATAGTGAGAATCCTAAAACATTAATTGGCGGCTGTAGCACAGAGACTTGGTGGTGTATACAAATAACAAGATTATGCTCACTGCTCATATATAGGAGTTTCTGGAGGATAGATGGAAATTAGAAAAATAAAATAAAAATGAAGGGGATTAAGGAATGATGGAAGACAAGTGCAAGATTTCGTTTCTGGACCGGCACCTAGGGTTAGAATATTGCAAGATAGCTAAATGTCACGGGGTCGGTCCTTCGCCTCGACTTTACTCCGTGCGGCACTTATCTAGAATTCCGTTACTAGATAAGTAAGCCTCCCAAACAAAGTTTAACATAACTTTGTGTAACTACTCAAGATCAAAACTCACAAGAAACTTAAGAACGCTCAAGAACACTCAAGAACAAGAGAGAATGATTGAATGACAGAATTGAGTGTGTATTGCTCTCTTACTTGGATTGTTGGATGATTACAAATGAGAATGGCATCCCTATTTATACTAGTTGGGAGCCAAGAATGTTCTAGAACTTTATCTAAGATCTATACAAGTGTATGGATAGGATCTACTTCTAGATTATTCCACTCTTATCCATAAATATCTACACTATTCTAGAATGTTCTAAGAAAAAGATAAATGAGAGAAGATTCTAGAATGGGAGGCTAGCCATTTAGCCAAAGGGGCTAGCCAAGGTGGTGCACAAGGGTGAGTTAGCCATGTGTTGAGCCATTTGGTGCACCCTTGTGACATTCTCCCCCACCCGAATTCGCAGACGTCCTCGTCGCGTTGTACCTGTCGACGAGGTCTTTGTGTTGCCAAAGTAAGTCTTCATGTTCCCAACTGGCTTCACTGTCTGGTTGATCCTTCCATCGAACTAGATATTCTTTGTAAACTCGACCCGCTCTTGAGACACGTCTGTGTGACTCTATGCTTGAAACCTGCTTGTCTAGAGAGGTGATCATATTGAACGGAGCCCTCTTAGTAATTCCTCTAGACTCGTCGTCTTGATCCGCATAGTATGGCTTCAAGCATCTAACATGAAAGACGGGATGGATTTTCATGTGGCTTGGAAGATCCAATCTATAAGACGCCTTCCCGACTTTCTTGATGATGCGAAACGGACCCTCTATCGTCGAATGAGTCCCTTGTGTACCTTCCGAAAGGCTTTGAATTGTTGCGGGTTCAACTTCAGCATGACTAAGTCATCTTCTTCGAAAGATACGGGTCTCCTTTTCTCGTCCGCCCATTTCTTCATTCGCTGAGAGGCTTTCTCCAAGTATGCTTTGGCCAAGTCGTGCTTCTCATGCCACTCCTTAGTGAATTGAAAAGCAACATGGCTCTTTCCTCTATATCCTCCAGCGAGTGTGTGTGGCATCAAAGGTTGTTGGCCTGTGGCCTACTCGAATGGATTATGGCCAGATGATTCACTCTTCTGCAAATTGTAACAAAACTGAGCCACGTCCAATAATTCCACCCAATTTCTTTGGTTAGCGTTCGCGAAGTGTCTCAAGTACTCCTCCAACAAGGTATTGGTGCGCTCCGGTTATCCATCTGTTTTAGGATGAAAGCTTGTGGAGAAGTTGAGCTCGGACCTAAGTAACTTGAACACTTTTGTCCAAAATTTCCCCGTAAATCTCGGATCGCGATCGCTAACTATGATCTTTGGTATGCCCCAATATTTCACCACGTACTTCACGAACAGTCGAGCAGCCTGTTCCGTGGTACAGTCTGTAGGTGCAGCGATGAAGGTAGAATACTTGGTGAACCTGTCCACGACCACCAAGATTGATCCCAAGCCATCTACCTTGGGTAAGGCAGAGATGAAGTCCATCGATAAACACTCCCACGGTCTATCTGGCACTGGTAATGGCTCTAGAAGTCCTCCTGACTTCTTGTGTTCTACCTTATCCTGTTGGCATACCAGACACGTCCGAACATAGGCATCCACATCGTCCTCCATCTTTGGCCAGTAATAACTTGCTTCCAGCAAAGCCAAGGTCCTTCTCTGGCCAGGGTGGCCTGCCCATCGGGTGTCATGGCACTCGTGCATTAGTTCACGCCTCAGGTTCCCATGCTTAGGTATGAACATCCTATTCCCATGTGTGAATAGAAGACCGTCTTTCAACCAGAACCGACGAGTCTTCCCCTTATTCACCGCATGAATGAGGCTCTTTGCAAAAGTGTCCTGTTCCAAGCCTTCCCGTACACGATCCGGAATGGTACCCGTAAATTTGGCGATGGCAGCTACACGTTCCAATGCAAGACTAGCAAGTTCCGCTTTTCGGCTCAATGCATCAGCAACATAGTTGGTGCGGCCTGGCTTGTACTCAAGCTTCATGTTAAACTCGGCCAGAAGTCTTGCCACCTTGCTTGCTTTGGAGACAACTTCTTCTGAGTCTGGAAGTAGCTAGTAGCTACATTATCGGTGAAGACCATGAAATGTGACCCAAGAAGGTAGTGCCTCCATGTCTGGAGAAAGTGTATGACGGCAGTCATCTCTTTCTCTTGCACAGTGTAGCGCCGTTCCGCATCGTTCAACTTCCGACTTTCATATGCAAGTGGGTGTCCTTTCTGCATAAGTACTCCACTAATGGCAAAATCAGAAGCGTCAGTGTATACCTCAAAAGGCTTGGCATGATTAGGTAATCTTAAGACTGGCTCCTTCATAACCGCGGTCTTAAGATCATCGAAAGCGGCTTGGCATTCTTCGCTCCACGTCCAAGTCCTCGCTTTCTTTAGCAAATCCTTAAGCGGTGCTGCTCTCTTCGAGTATCCATCGATGAATCTCCGGTAGTAGTTGGCAAGTCCTAGGAAAGACCGCAACTGAGCCACTTTAGTAGGCGGTTCCCACTCCTTGATAGCCTTGATCTTCTTTTCCTCCATCCAGATTTGGCCATCAAATATCCAATGTCCAAGGAAGGATACTTTGGGCTGAGCGAAGCTGCATTTCTCCTTCTTCACATATAAGGAGTTTTCCCTCAGTACTTGGAACACGACCCGCAAATGTTTGAGGTGCTCCTCCAAAGTGTGGCTATATATGACGATGTCGTCAAGGTACACGACTACGAAGCGATCGAGATATGGGTGGAATACCTTGTTCATCAAAGTGCAAAATATGGCAGGAGCATTGGTTAGACCAAAAGGCATAACTAAAAATTCGTAAGCTCCGTACCTTGTGACATATGTGGTCTTTGGCTCGTCCCCTTCTGTTATTCGAACTTGATAGTATCCCGACCTCAAGTCCATCTTCGTGAAGTATCGAGCACTACCCAATTGATCGAACAAGTCTTCAACTCGGGGAATTGGATACTTGTTATTCACGGTGACCTTGTTCAAGGCTCGGTAGTCGATGCACATCCGAAGACTTCCATCCTTCTTCTTCTAAAACAGCTCCGGGGCTCCGTAAGGGGCCTTGGAAGGTTGGATGTAACTGGCATCCAAAAATTCCTTGAGTTGCTTCCTCAACTCCTCCAATTCTGGCGGGGCCATGCGATGGGGCCATGGCGGGCGGCTTTGTTCCAGGTTCTAGCTCGATCTGATGATCCACCTCCCTCTTAGGTGGTAGTTGCTTGAGCAACTCGGCTGGCATCACGTCCTGGTACTCCTGCAAAGCCTTTTGCACCTCCAATGGAACGACCTCGACCAGTTCTTCGCATTCCTCAATGATGGATGCTACAAAGGTGGGTTCTCCCTTCTGAACACCCCTCTTTAGTTGTAGAGCCGACAGTGCACTCGAGCAAGTCTCCTTGGTCCGGGTGGCTGGAATCACGCATGGAGACTTCTCGTTACTGATGCTGACTACGCCGAGGCAAGGCACCACGGCAACTTTGGCACGATCCAAGAAATCCATTCCGAGGATAACTTTGAAATCGTCCATCTTTACCACCATAAAGTCGGTAGTTCCCTTCCACGCGCCAACCTTCATTTCGACCCCCTTGGTCGCTCCGTGAACAAGTATGGCTTCTGAATTTACCGCCTTGATGGTGCTTGAATCAGCCTCGACCTTCAACTTCAATCTATCGGCTTCTCCTTTTGAGATGAAGTTGTGTGTTGCGCCAGAATCGACCATTGCCTTGGTCTTCTGCTCGTTGATAGACACATTTTAGTGTCTAAATTGCACCTTATTTCTATTAAGTTAGTATTCGATTTTGCAAATATTACGTGTTTTTATGCTTTTGTAGGTACATTAGAAGAATAAAGATTTGTGGAAAAATTGGCTCAAAAAGTGATAAAGGCACCCAAGGACAAGTATTATTGGTACCCCAAGAATGGATAAGGGACACCCTAGGATCGGCCGAGTCAACCCAGCGGGTCAACCAGGCGAGTCAACCCAGCGAGCCAGCGAGTCGACTCAGCCGATTCAACTCATCGGGAAGAACTGGATAGTACTGGATGTTTTAAAATCAAGTGATTCGTAAGTTGTTTTGCTTCCAGATTGTTCCACACGTTAATAGATATCCTACACAAGTCAGAACAATCGAGAAACAACAAAAGATCCCGTGAAATCAGCTCGGAAATCATGTATGTGGCCGGAATCATGTTTCAATTAAGATCGGGATTTGTGGGTTGTTTGAGAGAGTTCTATTAGGTTTAGAATTCTCTCTAGGGTTTCTACTACCTATATAAACCAAGAGAAGCCAAGCAAAATGGGGAGAAAAAGCCTAGAGAAGAAAACAGAAATTTACCGGTGAACTTCCGTCGCCGCCGACTAGCTGCTGCTGCACCGGCCGGCTGTTCTTCATCCAGACAGCACCGGAGAAGAAGACTCAGCAACCTCTACATCTGTTGCTGATTCAAATATTTCTGTTGCTTATTGTTTCATACCTTTGTGCATACCTTTGTTGCTTAAAACTTTTCTGTAACAGCTGAACCTTCTTCTGTAACGCATATACGCGTATCAAATCAGCTGTTACAGCATTATTTAACCTTGTAATCGATATTTTGAGCAATGAAGAGATCTTTTGAGCAAGTTTTCTCCACCATGAGCTAAGTCTATTTACTGGGATGATGGATAAGGTAATTTTCTCAATTTTATGTGATTTAATTATTTTCTAATAATTATTTATAATTCTTTTGTTATTAGAATTGCATAGTTTTAAATAGTGAAAACGGTTTTCTTTCAACAGTTGTGCTTTTGCTTGATGGATTATGCTTGGTTAATTAATTTTGATAGTCCATGCTTGTGATTTACCTATGTTTGTTAGCATAACGAAACCAATTTTGACAATTACTTGCGCTTCAATTAATTTAAAAAGAATTATCTGATTAATCACATAGGTTGTTAGAATTACCTGATTCCTGATTCCTGGTCCTTTTAAAATTATTCAAAAATCATCTTTAGGTTATTTAGTCTTTTTCATACTCCTGGAATTTTCTAGAGTTAATTAAAATCATTATTTTGTAAAATCATTACCTTTACAAGTTCGAGAAACGATCACCTTATTTACCACTATCAAAACAACATCACTCGTTTAGACTTATGTCCACATACATAAGTCCTTTGTTCTCCTTTGGTGCTGGACGTTTTTCCTTGGGTTGGCTCTTGATTGCGCTCAACCGAACGGCTCCCAGGTGCGAGTCTTCGGTTCTCTCTTCATGCTCCACAATCAAAGAGTTGAGCAAGTTCTTTTTGGGACAACTGTGAGCAAGATGGTCACCTTGGCAAATGAAGTATTTCTTCACACGGTTATATTCCCTTCCTTTCCACCTGTTGTTGGCTTGGACCCTTCGCGGCTAGTTTGTGGCTTGTCGCGGTAGTACCTGTCTCCCCCACCCGTTCCTTGTGATAATGGCTTGGATGGCTTGTTCTTGGAAAGTTGATCAGGTTTGCTAGAAAAATCATCAAGTTTCTCGACAATGCTTAATGCGGTGGACAAGTCGGTAATACCTCTTCGTTGAAGTTCCATAGAATCCAAACGAGGTAGGCCACGATTGAAGTGGTAGAAGCGGTCCTCGTCTTCCATTGTTAATATGTCTAACATGAGGGAATTAAATTGCTTGACATATTCGGAAATGGTACCTGAATACTTCAAGTTTTGAAGTTTGTCCTGAGATTTATGCTCAACGTTCTCCGGATAGAACATGGCTTTGATCTCCCTTTTGAACTCCGCCCAAGTAGTGATGGTGCAGAATCCTCTCTCGATTTCTGCATATTTTCTTCTCCACCACAATAATCCATCTTCTATCAGGTACATGGTCACCGTGTCGACCCGTTCTTGCTCGTCATCAAGGCCCGTGGCCCTGAAGTATCTTTCCATGTTCCATAGAAAGTTTTCAAGCTCCTTAGCATCCCTTGCGCCGGAGTATTCCTTTGGTTCTGGCACCCTCACTCTAGATTGTCCACGAACCGTATTTCCTCAGATTAGGGTCTTTAGCTCATCGATTTGAGCTTGCAGCATCCTCACATGAGCATTTACCTCGTGCTTATGTGCACCCATCTCGTTCCGATACGTCTCAAAAGAGACCTCCATCGATTTCTCCAAATCGTCTTGTTGCTCCATGGATTCTCCTAAATCCAGGTTCAACTTTTCTACCTTTTCTTCCAGTGATCCAACACGAGATTCTAAACGGGGGCCCACTGACTTATCCCGTTGTTGTTTCTTTGTCTTCTCAACCTTTTCATTATTGTTAGTGATAACAACATTTGCATCATCTGAAGACATGGTGAGAGATCTTCCGAGAGTAGTATGAACGTAGCTCTGATACCAGTTGTCACGGGGTCGGTCCTTCGCCTCGACTTTACTCCGTGCGGCACTTGTCTAGAATTCTGTTACTAGATAAGTAAGCCTCCCAAACAAAGTTTAACACAACTTTGTGTAACTACTCAAGATCAAATTCACAAGAAACTCAAGAACGCTCAAGAACACTCAAGAACAAGAGAGAATGATTTGAATGAGAGAAGTAAGTGTGTATTGCTCTCTTTACTTGGATACTTGGATTGTTGGATGATTACAAATGAGAATGGCATCCCTATTTATACTAGTTGGGAGCCAAGAATATTCTAGAACTTTATCTAAGATCTATCCAAGTGTATGGCTAGGATCTACTTCTAGATTATTCCACTCTTATCCACAAATATCTACACTATTCTAGAATGTTCTAAGAAAAAGACAAATGAGAGAAGATTCTAGAATGGGAGGCTAGCCATTTAGCCAAAGGGGCTAGCCAAGGTGGTGCACAAGGGTGAGTTAGCCATGTGTTGAGCCATTTGGTGCACCCTTGTGACATAGAGCTGATGAGAGAGTAAAGCTAATGAAGAAAGATGATAAGCATAGTTCAAAAAAAAATTAGCTGGGATTTTAGTAAGGAAATTACGTTATTTAAAAGAATGTGATTGGGAGAATCTTATTTCAAAGGAATGTACATGGATTTATTTTTAGTCCTTTTCTCTGGACTCCTAATATGCTTAATCAGGTCATACCCTTTTATGTTGCAGTGAATAAAAAAAGTCATATGTGAGTATGTTTTATCCTTCAACTAGCTGTTAGATTTTCACACCATCTAGTTGTTAGCTTTTAACACCATATACTAAGTGGTTGGTGAGACAATAGAGTCCAAGTGATATACATTTTCCATTTGAGCATCAGAAAAAAAAAATGTATTGGAAATATGAATCTGAAAAAAGGTCTCAAGGCTGAGCCGCAAAAAATGTAATAACTTTTTTTTTAACAAACTCCCAAAAAAAAATAATCATAAAAGACAAAAAAAAAAGAGGGGTACATAAACCTGAACCTCCATCAAAGATGAATAGAAGCAGAAAATAAAAATAAATAAATAAAAGAGTCAAAAAAGCGAGAAATTACTTCAACAAGCTCATATAAAGCGATTCATCTGAATTTTTTTCTCATGAGCTTTTATGTAAATTCCATGCTTTGGTCTCTTCTTACGCAAAACAGGTTGAAAACCATCCGGTGGGGGAGAAGGAGTATCTTCAATCACCATGTTTTCTAGTGTCGGCGATGATGAAAATATTGGATAATCATCATATTCTTTGTCATCTGGATACATGGCTAGAATATTAAATCTATTAGTATTTGTGTTGGTAGCCATGTTCAACTTTTTAGAGGAGAACCATTCTCTGTTTCTTGCTCGTTGTGAATAAATCTCACCTTCCTCTTCAAATGAATCTCCCCAGTTAGTTCCTTTCAAAATACTAGGAGGACTCGCAGTAGGTAGTTTCTCCATACTGCTCCTCCTACACTGCGGTAGCATCAATTACCTTATCTTCCAATGCAGATGACACTATCTCGTCGATAGCATTTGATATAGTGGTATCACATTCAACAACCTTGACCACACCTCACGAGTTATCAGGCTCAACTAGACTAGAATTATCTTCATTAATAGCAACATTAGCAGCTTCTTCCATTAATTTATCCGCAGCTTCCTTTATCGTAGAATTAATTATCATATCCAAACCCACGACAGCAGCACCATCGATTGGATTTTAGGCAAGCTTGGAGCAACAGCCTTATCACTTGAAGGTTGTGGGACTTTAGAGATTAAATTTGTATTTTTCATACAAAACTTGGTATAAAAAACCAAGGTGAACAAACTTACCATGCAAAAGACCTTCCCATATTATTTTTTATAAAGGAAAACCATTTTCATTAAAAATGAGACAAAAACCCCATTTCACATAATACTAATTCAATTTAGATTTTAATTATTTTCTATATACCCGAATTGCCCTTCCTATATAATCTATAACTTTTAAATGGAAACAAAATCTTAAAACAATATCTTCGTATGAGAGAAAAATTTTGCTCCAAATCTGATTTTCTGAAGAACCGAAGCACATCTTCTCCAAATTCGGCTAGGGTTTCAACAAAACATTTCTTCTCCAAATTTGATTCATGAAATTTAATTGAAGATTTGTGTTCGTTTTTGTTCCTGGTTAATTGAAGATTTGAGTTCCTGTTTCAAATTTTGTTGTGTTGTGAAGATTTGAGTTCGTTGTTGGTTCTGCTTAATTGAAGAACATAAATTCTAGCTTCAAATACGAACATAAATTCTATCTTCTCCAATTCATCTCAAACAGTTTCAAATCCATTGTTGATTTGAAGAACCGAGTTCGTATTTGTTTAAGCGATTCTCAAACATCACTCTCTTCTCCGTCTTCTAACTTCACTTGTATTTCATCAGGTAAGTTTAATTTTCGATCTTTTGATTTTGGTTGTTATTTGATTATCAAATTTTCGATTAACCGAACTCAAAATTGTGTTCCTTTCTGTTAAGGTGAAGAACATGAACTGTAACTATTTTTTTTGTGTGTTTTCATGATTATTACTGTATTTTCAGTTTTGATGATTCTTACTGTATTTTCAGTTGTTATTTGATCATATTCTCACTCTGTTCAAGCTTTTGTATTAGTTCAATCATTCCTCTGAAACTGAAATCCAACTTTGAAATTTTGTTGTTGGTGTTGTTGTTTATATTCACATACACTGAAACCGTTTTTGGTTTCATACTTTTTTCTGTATATAATTGGAATCAGAATTTTGTTATGTTTTTGATGTTAATTTTAAATTTTTGTTGGTGTTGTTGTTTATATTCAGTGAAACTGTTTTTGGTTTCATTCTTTTTTTCTGTATATTATTGGAATCACATTTTTGTATGTTGTTGATGTTAATTTTCAATTTTTGTTGGTGTTGTTGTTTATATACACATACAGTGAAACTTATTTTGGTTTCATACTTTTGTATGTAGGTTATGAAATCACATTTTTGTTATGTTGTTGATGTTAATTTTCAATTTTTGTTGCTGTTGTTTGTTTATACACACATATAGTGAAACTTATTTTGGTTTCATACTTTTTCCTGTAGGTTATGGAATCATATTTTTGCTATTTTGTTGATGTTAATATTCAAATTTTGTTGTTTGTTGTTGTTTATATTCATATACAGTGAAACTTATTTCGGTTTCATACTTTTTTCTATAGGTTATAGAATCTGTCCTCGCTGTTATATTTCACAAAGATGATACATTATCTTTACGTATTGGTCTACAAGCATCTGTTTGTGATTTGAAGGGTAGTATATGTTCAAGTTGGTTTCAATTCTCTTCTCTTTCTATTGAAATTTTCCACATAGTTTGTGATCAGCAAAAGGTTATCAATTCTGATTTTGATCTCCAATCGGTTGCTTTATTTACTTTGTTTAATAAGCTTCCATCTCTTGAGTTACATGTAAGGCGTAGAGATGAGTCCTCTAGTTGTAGTTCAGAAATTTCAGCAAACATACCATATGAGCAGCCACGAAGTTTAGGAATTATATCTTTTGAGCATTCAACACTTACAAATTTAGTTAATTATGATGTCCGTAATAAAGTTAAAGAACCGTTGACGTCTGCTCATTAGTTTGGCCTTTTTCAGGGTGTCAATCAGGTGTTAATGGAGGTGTTCAACAAATTCGTTCTGATTTATTGAAATATCATGCAGTATCTGGGTATTCATTTAAGATGACAAGGAATGAGAAGTTGAGGATTGGTGCATGTTGTTCTAAGAAGGAAGGAGATAAATGTGAACGACATATATATGTTGTTTCTATTGATGGTGTTGAAGGTAGTCCTTTTATTATCAAGGAGTTAAATAAGAAGCATACTTGTTGTGGTGGAGTTGTAAACAGACCACATTTGTCGAAGAAACTTATTAGTAGCTTGATTCTTGAAGAGATTAAAAAGAATCCAAAGAAGAAGACAAAGGATATTATGAATCTGTTTACAAGAGAGTACGGCTTTGACATTAGTCGTTATTATGCATATGCAGGGAAGAGGCATGCATTGAATATTACATGGGGAGAGAACGAGAAATCATTTATGTACTTGAAATGGTATACCAACAAATTGACTGAAACCAATCCTGGATCTCGTGTTGTTTTGAAAGTTGAAAATGGGACTCAAAAATTTCATAGATTGTTTATCTGTTTCGGAGCATGCATTCGTGGATTCAATTACTGTCGTCCTTTGTTATTCCTTGATGCAACCCACTTGAAGAGCAAATACCTTGGTCATATCATGGCAGCAACAGGTCTAACCGGGAATGACGGTAATTTTCTTAAACATTCTATTTTGTTTCTTAGTTGATAAACAGGTTTGTTATTTAATCCTATACAAATGAAACCTAACATCATGCTACAAACCGATGAAACCAAGTTGAAAATCAGCGAAACCTATTTTTTTTACAGAAAAATGTAATTGATATGTATGAAACCTTATTCGGTTTCATTGTTTTTTATATGCTGAGACATTTTTTCTACAGAAAAATGTAGTTTAAACAGATGAAACTTTTTTCGGTTTCATTGTCTTTTTATATGCTGAGACATTTTTTTTTCTGTTCTGTTTTTCAGAAATCTATCCTTTTGCTTATGCTGTTGTTTCTTCGGAGAATGACGCCAACTGGAAATGGTTTTTGGAGAATTTGAAGCAAGTAATTTCTCCTATGCGCAAAAAGCACTTTTGTTAGTGATCGATTTACTGGTTTGGTGAATCAAATCCCTGATGTATTCCCTGATGCTTCTCATGGTTGGTGTTATTGGCATATGAAGAACAATATCAATACATACTTGCCGAATTCCAGTAAGGTTTATAACAATTATGTGTTTGGGTTGTTTGAAAAATGTGCGTATGCTAATACACATATAAAATTTTCAGAGAACTGGGAGAACTTTTTACAGGTCAAAAATCAGAAGTTACAAAATTATCTGAGTAGAGCTCCGATTGATAAATGGGCAAGTGTTTATTTCCCGGGTCGTCGTTATGGTAGGTTGTGTTCAAATATTTCTGAGAAATTCAATAGTTAGATCGTTTAAGAGCGAGAGAAGCCTATAGCCATTATGGTTGATGAGATCAGAGTGAAGCTTATGAATCAAATGTGTGTATGTCGTGAGGAATGTGCAACATTATTGAAGTGGCGAGAAACTTTGTGTCCAGAGTTTGAAACTGAGTTGTACAACAACAAGATGCATGGTCGTGAATATACTGTCACCAAGTCGTCGCAATATGTATTTGAAGTTTATTCTACATTAACACAAAAGGTCAATTTGGTTGCAAGAACATGTTCTTGCAACCGCTGGCGCATCAACAGTTTTTTTTGTGCCCACGCTATCCTCTGTATCATGCTAAATGAAGAAGACCCGTATAAGTATGTTGAATTCTATTTTACAGTAAAGGTCTACCGTGAATCCTATGCAAGACCAATCAATCTTGTGCCCACAGTTGAAAAGCCTACGGTTATGTCTCCAAAATCTCTTGTTCTTGGTCCTGATGCTCTACCACAACCTGGTCGTCGAAGGAAGAAGAAGAGAATTCCTAATACAGGTTCAGTTCCTAATAAAAAGATGAGAACTTGTGGTATCTGCCATGTTTTGAGTACCCATAACCGAAGGACATGCCCTGCGCTGCAGATGTGAATTTATTTTGACAACAATTCATTGACTTTTTCATTTTCATTTTTTGATTAGACTACTATATGTTTCAATCTTCATATTTTTATTATTTCTTTTTTCTATATTGTTTACAGTTAAAATTTCATTTTTCTCCAGGTCTTTCATGTTTTTTTTATTTTTAGATTAAGTTTTTCAGAGTTACAGATTTTTATAATTTTTTGGAACCAAAATATGTTTCATAGTTTGGTCACATGAAAGACCTATAGCGTATATTTGTTTATCTCTAAAATGATGAAACCTTTTTTGGTTTCATCGTGTTTTTTCATCTGGAATAAGATGAAACACCTCTAAGTTGATGGAACCCTTTTTGGTTTCATCGTTTTTTTTCATCTGGAATAAGATGAAATAAAACAAACGATGGAACCTTTTCTGGTTTCATAGTTTGTTTTCTTCTGGAATAAGATGAAACAAAAATAAATGATGAAACCTTTTTTGGTTTCATAGTTTTTTTTCATCTGTAGTAAGATGAAATAAAAACAAATTATGAAACCCTTTTTGGTTCATAGTTTTTTTTTATATGTAATAAGATGAAACATAAAATATTGATTAACATTTCTCAAAAATCATATTGTAATAAGATGAAACAAATCATGCAAAAAGATTTTCATCCTTGATTAAGAGAAAAATATCATAACAAAATTTATAACTTAAGAGTAGTGATTGATCAAAAGACTCATTAACATTGAATAAGATGTTTTTACGGGCAACCATTTGTACTTTTATTAGAAACTAATTGATTAACATTGTTCTTAGTTTCAACCTCTCTTCCATGAACAGATAACCACCATGAGGTTTGACCATCAGTCTTCTTTTCTCTTCCACTTTAAGTTGTAACTTTTTCAAGGAGTATTAGTCTTCAACTTTGTCGAGGAGTATCTTGCATGCCAACTTTGGCCTCATATTTTGCACCTTTTGTTTTATGTGCTCTTCAGATGAAAAAATTCCTTTCAAAAGGCTCTTCATGTAATAGCAAACATGAAGTACGCAATCATTCCTCAAATTTTAAAACAATATATTTAAATTGAAAAATACAAAAAAGGATTAAAATGAAGATATCATAATTTCTTTTAAAAGTACTTACACATCTTGTTGACAGCAGAAAGGGGTGTTCAAAATAAATTCTTTTGTTTGACTTGATGGGTCCAGGCAGATACATGTTTTCTGAATGTTGACACCATTCTTTCCTTCAGCTTTCAGCACTTTTTTTGCATTCATCTTCAGTGGAGGCCATTGAGTTGTAATGAGAGAATTCTCCAGTCTCATTATCAAAGACTAAAAATGTCCAGTGATATGTCTTTTCATTTTGTTTTGTTATGATTGGAACGAAGACATATTCTGGAGTGTAGTCCATTTTATCAATGAAAGCTTCAATCGCAGTGTGGCAACTTTTACCGATTGAGTGCATTGTCTGAAATTCAATAAAAAATCAAAATGAGTGCATTGTTGAAAATCAGTGAAACCTTTTTTTTACAGAAAAATGTAATTGAAACAGATGAAAACCTTATTTTGATGAAACCAAAATTGGTTTCATTGTTTTCAGAAAGACACTTGTATAAGATAAGTTAGATGAAACATACATAGACATATGTGCTTAGGAAAACATCCTTTTTGTACTTAGGAGTGCCATCAAATTTCTTGATGTTCTTTGCTATGTTTTTTTGCAATTTGAGCATGTAGAACTCAATCATATCTTGATGTAATTTTAGAAAGTGGTAAATATAGGTTCGATTCTCGAACTTGTGAAGGTAATGATTTTAGAAAATATTGGACTTAACCTAAACTAATAAAAATCAGGAAAATACACTAGAGATGATTTTTAGAAAATATGGA